>WBMW01003830.1:1710979-1805544 GCA_013396635.1 Penelope pileata | reverse complement strand
CCCTCCCTCTCTGCCGAGCCGGCGCCGTGCCGGGCTGCTGCCCGCTCCCCAGGCGCTTCCCGGACCCCGCGGCGGCCCGATCCAAGCTCCTGCAGCTGCTGGAGGGAGGGGCTGCGCGGTGCCGCTTACCTGGGGCCGGGGCCGAGGCCAGCAGCGCGGCCAGCGCCGTGGCCAGGAGGGGCATGGCCCGCGGGGCGCCGGTCCCGTCCCTTCCCTCTCCGCCGAGCTGGCTGCCGCCTCGCCTCCCCGGCCTCTCGCCTCCTCCCCGCCCGGTCCTCCCTTCTCCCCTCGTCTTTCATCTCCTCCCCTTTCTCCTCCTTTTTTTCCGCTTTCTCCCTTCCCTCCCGACTTCTCTGCTCTTCCCACCGTCCTGCCCCCTCTCTAGCTCTCCTCCTCTTTTCCTCGCCTTCTTCCCCTTTCTTTTCTCCGGCATAGGGCTAGGTAGGGCTGGGGGCTGCTCTGTCTGCAGGCTCTGTAGGACCCTGTGCACACGCAGCCTACCCAAAGGACCTGGATCTGTGCAGACAGCAAGTGGGAAGCTCCCCTCTCCCAGCACAGCAAGCCTTTTTGTGAACAAGTGACAGAACCAGTGGCGGGACAGGGATGATGTCTCTGTGTTATGCATCCTCTGTTTTCCTGCAGGTGTCTGAAATTTTGCAGGCCCTCCTGCCCATTCCCAGTCTGCCCACTCTTCGGCTGGAGCAGAAACACTGTTTCTGTGAGGTTCCAGTTAACAGCCATCTCCCATCCCCAGGCTCTGCTGGTGGCAGCCCAGGGATGAGGAGGGGCCTTCGGCAGGGGTGGAGATGGATGCTGGAGGCTGTTTAGACGGTTTGCTGGGACATCACAGGTGGTGCGCTGGTGCTGGGAGGGTTTTGTCTTCTGCTGTGGCACGCACAAATACTGACCGTTGGCATTCATGCTTTGCATAAAAGTCTTAGTAGATACAGCAGGTTCAGGTGCATCACCCCAAGGATACTGTGCTTATTTTGCCAAGTGGTATGACTCTAGGCTAGGAGGAATGTCCTTCTGGGCTGAGCTGCTTTACACTGCTGCTGCCATCACCCCCTCCAGCTGTTTGGTATCTCTGTGTCAGGCAGTATGGCAATAGCTATGGCGGAAAGTGATGTATGCTTGCCTCAACCTCTTCTGTGTACAATCTGATAACCCAGCCCGTACCTCCGTGAAGATGGCAGTCACAGTGGGTGAGGCTTTGGTGATACCTCAGTCTGGTAAAGGTCTGAAAATAGTGATAAAAGTGTTTGCTAAAGGTTGCTGGTCACCACCTTGGCTTGTATCAGAGGGCAGGAGTTAACTGAAGTGGTTTTGCTGGGAAGGTCTGTCCAGAGTCTGCAGAAGGCAGAAGAGGAGGAGCTGCAGAGCTGCATCCCTTGGAGGAGTGATTTGGTGCTATTTTCCAGCTTCTTTCTCACATGGGTGAGGAAGGCTTGTGTTCTACTGAGGGACTGTAAAGTGAAGAGCCCCAGGTCTCTTAATGGAGAGACTGGAAATGGTGGCAGCTGAACTGCTAAATCAGTAAACTGCTGTGGCTGAAGATGGGCCACAGTCAACACTTTCTCAATTTTCTTAATTCAGCATTTCCATCCTGTGATGGCTTCTGCATGGCGTAAGGTGTGCAACCCTTCTGGGGAAGCTGCTGCCTGGCAGCCTACCCTGCCATTCCCCTCTGCCCCTTTTGATGACGTTTATCATTTGAAAGCCCACAAATCTCCAGAGACAGGGATGTCTCCAGCTGGTATGATGGATTATGCCTGATTTTAGTATTCATCTTGTGTGAAGTGTGGATGATACAAACACATTGGCATTCCTACTCACATGGATAGGGCAATTAGTACCAATTTAGCTACTCCACCCCTCTCCCAGTAATCCCTGAGGCAGGATTGTACATGTCTGCTTTTATGCATTGAAGAAAAATTAGCATGTGCTTCATCTGATCCTTATGAGACTGAACATTGCCTTTAATAAAAGTGAACAGAAGCAGGAGGTACAGGAACATGACTTGATGGCTGCCTGGCTGTTTGGACTATTGGACAATTCTTTTACCTTGGGGACAGACTTCTGTGTCTGTACAGCAAATGCTCCTCGCAAGAGAATGCCAGGTCTGTGCTATGCACAGATTAGCAGACCTGAGGAAACAGAGGTGATTGTTGAAAGTCGTGTTGCCTGGGGAGCTAATTAAGATCTGTAGGTTCAAGTCTGCTCCTTTAACTCAACAAAGGAAAATCCTATCAGAGAGAGAAGCTAATTCAAAAAGATGCAGACAACTTCACAAAAAAAATGCACCAGCAGTTATTTAATTTGGTCCAGGTGGAAGATTTAGCTCAGGAAATCCCTGGAATGCCAACTGAAAGGTGAACTAGGGATGACTGCTTTTTGCAGTCATACACTTTTCAAAAGCATTTGCTGCATGACATTGTTGGAGAAAGGTATTGGCCTGGATGGGCTTTCTAGCCCTTCTTATATCATTCTGCATGTCATGCCTCACCCCACGTCTCTTATAAATTCCTTCAGTCTGCAAATCTTTAAGGGAGCATACAAAATACCGATGTAAAGATAGCAACAAGGACAGCCTCAGCTCTCATGTGGGTGCCTGGGTCCTAGATAGCCTAAAGATGAACTGTGATAATCAGTCTCAATGTCTGTGTCTTTGCAACCACCCCAGTAACCGGCAGCACTTCCATTGTATCAAGAACCCTAATGAGCTTTGGGACAGATCTGGATCAATCAGTTGGTGAGAAGGCTTACTAGGAGGTATTTGCCTGTGGTTCAAGATAGGCAGAAGCAGCCAGAGGCCCATCAGGGCTGCTTCAACCTTACGTGCCTGTCAGCTCACTGAAGCGTGTTGTCTCTGTTTTGCAGCTTGTGACCTCTGTGCTTGTGTTGTGGTTTCTCTGTTTTGTGTAGAGCGTTGAGTTGTGTTCTTCCCCACTGAAACACCTTTGTTAATATAAGAGCATGATAAGTGCTCCTTAAAGGAATGTTTCTTTTAAATTTCAGAAAGTACTTTTAGAAGTGGTTCAAGCTGAAATTCTTTTATACTCATCACAACATAAATAAACACAGGAGATGCTGACCTTGTATATCTTTTACCAAAGGTGAGCTCTCCTTTGCTCAGCTGGGAGCAGGGTCCATGAGCCTCTCTGTTGGCACCATGCTGTATTCCAGCTGCATTTGCTAGGCAGCACAGCACCTAATGTACATAAATAAACTTGTGCTTACCGATGTTTTTGGAGGTACTCAAGGGCTAGACAGCACCTGTCAGGCTGGCAAACAGTGGGGAAACACGTACCATTGTCATCCCTGCCTCTTCCCCCTGCAATCTTCTCTGATTTGCTGCTGACATCTCGGAGGGTTTTGGTCAAATTAGTCCCAACCCCTGGGCTGTAGCTTCTTTTGCCTGGATTGGAAAGGGCTGCTGATGGGACTGTAAATACTTTGGCAGCTTGTGTGAAAGGCTGCAACTGCTTGGTTTGCATTATTTCACTGTTAAAGTCTTTTACCCCTTCAACCCATTCTGCTGCATTGTAAAATGTTTGTTCTGCTTTTGTAAAATGTGTATCCCAGCTTGTCCCTGCCTCCTACCTGACAGGATCACAGTCAGTCTGTGCAGCAGTGAGTGCGGAGGCCACAAGCGTGTGCAGGGTGATTCCCACAGGCCTGTGTCAGCCGCACACCCCCTATAGCTCCGCTGGACGTGTGCTGATGCAGCCAGCTGAGCCTCTGCTTCACAGGATATGGCTTCCTGAGCTTTGGCAGCATCGACATGGCCCAGTTTCCTGTCAGGATGGGTCTGCTGGGAGGAGGAGAGTGCCTGCTCAGCACCTTGGTGCAGCTGACACAGCTCAGGCCACCTCTTCCTGTGGAGCCTGGAGCACTGTTGGTGGGGCCACGCGCCTCAGGGTGAGGCCTGCAGGGTGAGCCACCCCACCTCACTGCACAGCCACCCGTCAGGTGAGGTAGCCATAGCCCCCTGGCTTCTGCCGTCCCATCCTTCCTCCCTGGCTGCATCTTTAACCTGCCCTCTTCTATCCAAAGGTTTTGCAAATGTCCCTAGATCCATCTCTAAATACGCCTGCAGGATTCCCATGGACTTGACCTGAGAGCAGTATTGCAGCACAGTGGAGGGACATAGCAGCATCCACTACAACACTCTGGGGTTGTTTGGGCTGTGCTGTAGCAATGGGAGAAGCGTCTGTGCAGGTAGACTGGGGTGGGCTGCCTGCCTGCTTTCATGTGTGGTGCGCTGCTAAGGAGAGCTGTACTTCTGTCAAGTGATGAATGGGAGTTTGCGAGCATGAACTGTCTCTCTGAACTTCTCCTTTTTATCCGGACTGATCAGGGCAGCTACAGTTTCTCCCCTCCCGCACCTCATGAAAGGATGCTCCCTGCCTGCCTGAACCTTACTGCAGAGACAGGTACAGCCAGGTCTTAAGAATCCAGCAGCAGGTAGCTCTAATGGCCCAGGGAATCCTAATTGTAAGTGAATGTTCAGTGATGAGAAACGGACAAAATCCAGACTGATTCAGCGTTGCCAAGCATGGAGAGAGCTTGGATCTGTGTCTAGATTTTCCCATCTCTTTAATGGGCAAAATTGACTTTGTATTTTAACAGTCCAGAGCTGCTGAATGACTTGGTTTGGGATTAAAAATTCTACCCTGGTATTTTTCCCTGGCTACATTGTGATCTGCAGCTCTGCATCAAGACAGACACTGCGTGTGTCTTTCTCTTTTCCCTTTTCTATCAGATTTATGAATGTCACTGATGTACCTGGGTAGGATCTGATTTTTTGTGGGATGTTTCCTGAATAGGTGAAATCCTATCCTGAGAATTTATGCTGCAACAACTATTTTTCCATTTTATCTTTCTTTAAATGGGAGCACATTGACTGGTCCAGCAAACTTGCTTTTGCTACTACTTGTATAATTATGTTAGGGACTGTGTAAGAAGAGAAGGTATTTATTATGTTTTTCTTAGCTGTTGTTTCAAGTTTGGTCATTCCAATTTGCAGGGCATTGCTAATCTTGAATAAATGAGATTTGTGGATGTCTTGCAAGTGTGAAGAGCCTCTGTCATGTGAGACATCCTCTGTATTTTCTGCTTCCTTAGAGGTGAGAAAAATGTCAAAATCTGGTTAAGTCTTGTGTCTTACTATGCATTGTCATGCACAAAGGCATTGTCTCAGCTTCATATAGCAGTAGATAGCAGTGTCATTAAGGTTCGTTAAATCTATTGCAGTTCCAGCTCCATTCTCCAAATATATTAAAATGTAGCTTTTAGCTGTCCTCATTTCTGGCAGTAGGCAAGCAAATGTCATGCTAAGATAGATTTCAGGGCCTTTTCAGTGCATTAATAGATTCTGGCTAGGCGCTCTCATTAGGCACATATCCTGGCTAAAACATTCGGCCAGCTTTCCTCCAAGCTGCCTGCTAGGAGACTGCTCATCCCAATCTGCCTTGCTTCTGGAGGATGCAGACCCCAGAACTGCATGGTCAGAGAGAGCTGCCCTGGCACTGCACTGTGGTGACCTGTGTTTTGGTTCATCTGCCTCCCCAATAAGTGATGTGTCTGAGTCTGGGTGAGCACAAGATGGCTTATCTGTAAGGTCTGCTGTCTCATGGGGTTTGGTCTGTGCCTTTTGCACACCTTGTGCTAGCAGCATATAAAAGTCTTGTGTCAATAACTTGTCTTGGATCTTTACTCTAAGAGATGTCTTGTGACTTCTTTGTCACACAGAAGAAGGTAAGAATGGCTGTCCTGGGAAAGAGCAGTGATCCATCCAGCTCGGTGCCTTCTTTCTGACTGTGGCTATCAGCAGGTGCTGGGAGAAAAGTAGTATGGACAGGGCAGGCACACAATACTCTGCTCCCAGGGGGCTTTTCCAGCTTAACATGACTTGCCGTACTTGCTTCCTCGGCAAGATGTTGTGTCAGCATCAAGCAAGGTGAGGTTTGCCAGCATACCCCTCCTCTCTGATCAGGGCAGCTCAGGATGATCCTGGATGTGGCCGTGGTAGGAGTAAGGCACAATGCTTGTGGAGGGAATACTTTCTGAGGTTAAATGGATCTTAGAAGAGTCACTGAACCTGCATGAGACTGTCAAACAGCCACTGCTGTCAACTGGTGCTACACAGCTCATATGATAGGTAACACCAACAAAAGTAGTGAACTCACATCAGAGGGTACGATGCACGTGTTGAGAATTTGTCTGGTTATATTTGGATTTATTGTCTTAAACATTCAACATTTTCTGCAACAAATTTCCCAAATTGTAAGTTTGGTGTGGATGAGTCTTAAGAATAAAGTCCTCCACATAAATTTTTCAGCCTGCCTGCCTCTGCTCAGGCCAGAAGTACTACAGTAAATGCGCCCCTTGCCTCCTCCTGGTATTTCTGATCTGGCCTTACCCCACTACACATTGAAGAGGAAGGTGGAGTTAGTGTCCAGCAGGGAAATGAATGACTGTAGAATGTTGGCTTTACATGAGTTATGGTGAGGAGTTAGATGAGATATAAACCGAAAATTCTCAAATATTGCTTCTGATACTACGTTTTTTTCCTATGCTTTAGTTATTATTCCCCCTACCTGGAGAACTATGATAAATTCAGAATCTGCCTTTTCCAGGAAGTCTGGAAAATTGGCTGTGAAGCTCATACCCTGTTAACTAACAAATGGACCTAAGCTGATATTGGCACTTTAGAAGCTTCTATCTCACCTTTGGAAGGACCTAAAGCTCACAGCTGGGAAAAAACATGGGCATTCTGTAAGGAAGGTCACAGCTTGAGCAAACACAGCTTGTGAAGAAATTCTGCAAAGCTGGGATTGCTCAGTGAGGACTGGGAGGTGAAATAAATAAACCAGGTATTTTGAGGCTCTTGAAAAAAGAGGGAATAAACAGCCATCCATGTTCACTGGCAGTAGAATGAGAAAATATGGATCTAAATAGCAGGAAGCAAGATTAGACAGCAGAAAATGCTTTCTAACTGCAAGGTCATTTAAGGGCTGGAAAAGGGACTGGAATAGGGCCCTCCTTATGGGAGGTTTTAGGTATAGATTACATAATATAATAATATTATGTAATATTATGTTATAATATTATAACATCTGTCAGAAATGGTTTAAGAGTGGTCAACCAGCTTTTCAGAAGGATGTTGAATTGAATAAGATCTGAAGAGCTCTCCTAGCCTTTTCTTCTTTCATACTCTCTTATGCTCTCTGCATGTTTTCTCCCTTAGCAAAAATACTAAATCGTTGAATATGCAATAGAAGAGGCATTTAAGCTCTTCACATCCCAAGGAATAACAACATTTTGTCTCTGACCTACTTAGCCCTATTCAGACCTAGATAGCATCTTGCTCTCTTATCTCCATTTTCTACCATCTCACCCCAAGACTCTCTTGTGTTTCTGCTTTTATTAAGCTTGGATAATAAATCTTACATTTGTGTTTTGCATTTTTTTTAAACCATTCCATCCTGGAAGCAAAATACCCACACATGTACCCACAGCACAGAGTTTGTTAGAAAAGCAGGGAATCCTTCCCTAACCTCAGGAATGTCCCTGGAAGATGTGCTTGCCTTTTGCTAGCTCATCAGGAATGGTGTTGCTACACTTTGGCAGCTGCTAACTTTAAAACAGATTCTCTAAATTTTAAAACAGGAGTAAAAACATACTGCCTCTTAAAGAAATCTCTCAGCAAAGGTCTTTACCAGAGATAGTTCAAGCCATAAGTTTCAGTCAAATTTTGCATGCTATCTGCAGTTGAGTAGTGGCCGAACTTGAACCTCCAAGCTTCAGGAGGAGTTACAGATGAGGCACATGGTTGTTTCCTGTTGAACAGTGAAATAATGAACAAATATCATCCAAATATCCAGCAGGTCCATGAACTACTTAAAAAATTAGCTCTCTTGTGTTTCTAGGAGGATCTCTCTGAAGAATTTTTGGCATACCTTTGAGTAAACAAAATAATTGACTTTCATGTCCTTTAAATACTGAATGTGTTAAGATATAGTCTCTTGCATGTTGTAGATGGGATGTATAGTATCTGCCTTTAAGAGAAAAATAAACTGATGCTGTAGCAAGTTAGAGGCATCTCTTTCACACAGCTGTTGCTGAATGTTTTGTGTTCTTCATCCCCTTTCCTTTAAAGGTAAAAATAAGGAGGAAAAGAATTGCTTTCTCTGATCTTTTTCAAAGTACAGAAGTTCAGGTGCTACTTGTTAAATGATTCTTTGCAGAGAACATAGAGAAGCCACATCTTGCATACCGTACATACTGTATGCTTGGATACATCCCTTAACCAAACAGACATTTTTCTTAGCAGTGTTGGGGCCACATGGGTAAGATGTACGGATACCATATAACAAAACTAGCTTGCATTTCTTCTTCTCTCAAAAGTGACCTCACAAACTCTCAAATTTGGACCACGTATTAAAAATAAAAAAGAATCTGATCCTTTTTTCCTGCATTCCTTTCCTCATATGACAAAGCAATAGGCAAAAGCTCCTCATGTATCTCCTGCAGCAGGGAGAGGAGAACTGCCTCAATGGTGGGCTGTGGAAAGGCACCAAGTAACTGGCACTGCTTGGTGGAAGAAGGGAAGAAGGGAGACCTAACCCAACCTAACCCAGCCAATGCAGTGATATTGATGTGGTGAAGCAACAGCCAGCTCCCTGTTGGCTGTGTCCTGCCTGGTTTACTGGCTCCATGGCTACATGGAACAATGGTCTCTGCAGGGCAGCAGGGACGTGGGCAGAATCACAAGCAAGCATCTGCAAAATTCCTCTGTGCGAGTACAAAAGGGGGCTTTCCTCTGCACTTTCTAAATGACAGAAAACCTGTAAGAATTATTCTCTATTATGTGGTTAAGACAGTTCTGAACTCAAGATTATTCCCTGGAAATGTGACAAATGATTTTTTTCCACCTATGAAGAGATTAGAAGTTTGTTGTGTTATTTTAAGTCAGATGTTGGCAAAGCCCCTTGTTTTTCAAACAGATGACTAATATTTGCTCAGAAAAGAAAACAACTCCTGTTGGAGAGCTGATGCCTAGAACGTTTTTGCTCTGATGGTTGAAGTCTATCAGAAGTTATTAATAGTAGGAGTGGAGGGTTGTGATGGAGATTGCTGAAGGAAAGTATCATAAGCAGTGCCTGAGTGCATTTTGGAGCAATAACTTCATCAAAATGTGTGTTGTCTGCAACAGACATTGAGTAGAGTTCTTCCAGTTGGGACGGTTATTGGTGGAGGGGGTAAGCTGAGTGTCCCGTGCGTGGGGCTGACCTCCCCAAGGTAATGGAGGGGCTCAAAAGTGTGCGTGTATGCCTGTGTGGCCATGCAGACACAACTGGGAAGGGGCAGGACTTGGCTCCTCCATTGGAATTCACAACACATATCATGCCAATCTTTTACGGAAGTAATATCTGAACCTAGGGAACATCTAATATTAAAGAGGAAAGGTGAGTGAAAGCACCTAAATTCTGCCTGACTGGCACATGAGGTTTATTAGTGTCTTCTTGACTGTCTACCAGTGATTCTGCAGTCCAATTTTTTTTTTTTTTTTTTTAAACTCCTCTCTGGCTGTCCATGCATAAGCAGTCAACAATTTAACTGAAAAGA
The DNA here is from genome assembly GCA_013396635.1 of Penelope pileata. NCBI lineage: Eukaryota > Metazoa > Chordata > Aves > Galliformes > Cracidae > Penelope > Penelope pileata. Next base: position 1,795,911 of record WBMW01003830.1, on the reverse strand, counting down.
AAAGTTAGCTGCGGTGTAAAATGACCACTACAAATAACCATAATATGGGCCATGGCACACACAAGTAATTTTCAGAAAAGAATGTATTTGAACATCGCTCCGAAGAAAGAGATTGTATGGAAAAAAAGGAAGTGTGAGACTATCTTTTAGAAGTCACAGCACACAATGCAGGCTCCAAAATGTTCCATAATTGTATGTGGTATATCCTCAGGATAAGGAAATATTATCATTAAGAGAAGTAATTTGAGTGAAGCTGGAGATCATAACATTCCACTTACCAGTTACAAATGTGTACCACCAAAACACAGGTTTCCGATAATACACAGGGACTTTCTCTGTGTTTTTGAACAGTTAGCATGTAACAACTATTTTTTCCTTCTCCAACACACTGAACTTAGGAAAGTAAATAAAATTAAAACATACTTAAAGCACTGACTCACAGAAAACATTATATATAAAAGACATACGTTATATTAGTCATTACAATTAAAATAATGCACACATCTGTTTTACGATGAAATGTGAGCAATGTGCCACTAATTACTAACATCTGCACTTCTTTCTAGCTAGGATATTTCCATTTTTAAATGCTGCATGTTCTGTGGATTAATAAAATGTGCAAAAGCACATTTAAAATTTGAATTTAAAAATGATAATTCCCTGAGCCCTACCGTCATTTCTGTTATATCAGCATGTGTTTGGGGACTTCCTGTCTTTCCAGGAGTTCTGTGTGTTTTCCCACTGCAGCAACCAGACATATGTTCAACAACTGGGCTGGTTCTCTTCCTCTTGTTCCCAGGGAGGTGGGAAGTAGCTTTCCTGGGGGCCTGTCAAAAGCAATGGTGTCCTTTCAGCTCTGTTTGGCACTTTTGAGAGCTTCCTTATCTCCTGAAAGGTGCCCTTAACATCTTCTCTGGTTGTTTTGATCCTCCTAATGAACTCTTTCTCTAATGAATGTTCTGTCTTGTTCAGATTTGCTATGTTAAGTTCATCGATAAGATTCTCCTTCCTCACCAAGCCTGAGGAAATCATCTTGTTTTCAGCTTAACTGTCTATACATCTAATTCATATAGTTTTTTACTGGGGTCTTGCCTTTGACCTATTTTATCATCATTGTAGCGCAAACAACATTCCTGGCATGCATTGATCTGCACATCACAGACAAAGTCAGTAAGCATCACACAGCTGGCAGCCAAGTCACAGCTTGTAGCCATGCTGTCCAGACTTATGCAGAAGCAGCAGTGTTGATGTTGCCGTGACTGAACTTGCCAGGTCTTGCTTGCAAGCTCATTGAGAATTATGGCTCTCATATTGTTTTAGACTATGGACATGGCTGTGGCTTGTGTGCTGTCACATACTGATGTTTTGGACATGCAGATGCATGGGCAGGCTGTCTTGATTTTTTAACTTACAGTGTTATCAGACTAGTCTGCACTCTTAAAGCTTTAGTTGAGTCTGGGTGACTTCCTTTACTTGGCAGATTCCAGATGTTTTGCCAGATTCTATATCTGGGTCTTTCATTAGTCAGTCTCTGACTATGTGTGTATGCATGCATATGCTGATGAAGAAATATTCTCTTATCAGGGACCTGGTTAGTCAACTCCCTTTCTTCCTCCTTCAGAAAAAATGTCCAACTGTCAAGCATGAGAGCAGTTGCAAATGCTTTTGCATTTTATCCTTTTTGTTCTCTTGCATTAAAAAAAGCTTGTTCATATGTTCCATGGACTGCAGTACTCTGTATGTTTCTGCAATCCATTTCCATTGTGAGGGTCTTGGCTATCTTAATTGAAGACTATTAAAAACCTCAAGTTCATATCCAACTTTTATCAGAAATAAATTGACTTTCTGCCCAGTATCCTCCTGAGAGCAAAAATTGTTTGTAGCTGTAGAGACTGTGCAGAACTTCTCCAAGATTTTTTTCACTGGAAGAGAGTTTACTCACTCTTTTCTGCATTCCTGCAGAATAGTTTTCTGGTTCAATTCTTCCCCGATACTGTACTTTGTCCTGAGATAATGCCAAGTCTGGCAGTCTGACAGACTGTAAATGTGATGTCCAGACTTGTCAGCATTGCTCTGCACGAATCTCTGTCAAACTGAACTTTTCCTTCTGCACATCTCATACCAGCACAGCTCCACATGTGCTGTGAACACTCCTTTTTCCCCAGGGCATTTACTTTTCTACCCATCTTTTCTATGCCCTGCAGTGGCATTGATGAGGAGAAAAATTAAGAGAGCTTAATGCACTCTGCAGGCCAGGGCTGTGCATTCATCTAGCTGCTTGCAGAGTGTTAATGGACACTGCACAGGCCAAAAAGGGGTAGAGGGAATCTGTCCCAGTAGTTTTTAAAGCTTTGTCCCTGCTGCTAATGACACCCTTGAGAGTTGATGAAATACTTTTCAGTTCCAGGGTTCTGCTAATGCTCGTGAGTGTGAGTATATGCGGAGTATTGCGTGCTCCAATGGGAAGTTTACTCAGGGAAAATTCCCACTGAGGTCAACTGGGCTTTCTCCAGAGCAATCCTTGCTTAATAGATCCCTTAGTGGTAATAATTATTCGGTTTGGAGTTGTAGTTAAATATAGGAATATTTCAAAATTAAAAATTAGATGGGCTGTGCTCTCCTTCTGTCTGCATTACTCTTTCCTGTAGTAATTCCATCAAGTTACTCCCAGTCTTTGTTGGTGTAGCTGAGTGCAGAATCGTGACTCCTATTACAACTTGAAGTAACTCACGAAAAGGCCTCAGTTTTATACAATTTTATTTCAAATACAAATTTATGGATTTAAGCTAGTGAACAGAATGACATCTAATGACTCCTGGAGTATCTTAACCATAAAATGAAATTAAGGAAAATTTTTATTTTCCCTAAATCAGGGTCTGATGGCAGAGTGGTTACATCTGGCCTTTTGCCAGGGGTGTAAGTTCCCTTATGCCAGCAATGACTGTTTGCAAGACAGGTAGAGAATCATATTGTGCTGCTTTGAGACTTTTCTTGGTCTTCACAGCTGTGAATGAGAACCATTCATCCCAAGTGGGGAGTCAGAAAGGCAGCTGCCTGCAATAAAAAAACTCTGTTTTCTTAAATGTGGTTGGAGGCCTCTGTCCTTCTGTGATGTTCTGATAGGAATAGGCCAACCTAGTCAGACCTGGTGGGAGAAGGCTGCCTTGGCTGGAGCTCCTAAATTCTCTGAAAGAAAAGACTCCAGAAATCCAATCATTTCCTAGTGGGTCCCTGCTTTCAAATGTGATGTCTGGAAGGATGTGCTGAGGGCAGATTCCTAGCAGGTGTGCCAGGACGTGCCCTGAGTTCAGCAGCTCCAGCAACCAGGTATAATGCTCCAAACCCACACTACGGGCAGGCTGCAGCCAGCAGTGTGTAGGGATGAGTGCCTCAGCCAACTCTTTGCTTTCATTTTGGACAAAGTCAGTGTGACCCTGCTATGATAAAGTAATCAACATTGCTTTAATGCTGGATCTGCTTCTCCTCTTGTGCTTTTTAACATCCACACAACTCAATTGCTTTGATTTGCTCTTAATTTCCCCCAGCATGAGAGAGACTGATTTTTGCCCTCAGTATGAACTGACATTGACTTCTTTAATGACCTTGTATCAATTAGAAGTGTCCAAAATGACTAACAAGCATAACTCCTTTTGAAGTTCTTCTCCAGAATGAAACAGAAGGCATTCTCAACTGACAGGCTGCTATCAGCTACTAGGGTTAGATGCTAGGATTTTCCTAGGGAGCTGCAGTATGGGAAAAAGGATCTTTGAGAGCTGTGAGGGGTGTGAAGTCCGTGTATACTGTGAAACTCTATAGTATGTAGAAGTTTTGCAAACAAATACACAAATATTTATCTTTCTGACTGAGTTCTTACCCAAGTCAGAGAAAGCATCCTATTCTCCAGAGACCTTAAGTATGTGCTCAACTCATGGAAAAAAGGGATTTTAAGGAGAATTTCTGTAGAGCTGTGCACCTCCTATCAGCTGCTTCCATGTGGGAATCAGACCATTTATGTATACAGTTCCTGACTCTGGGGCAATTAAAATCTCAGCCATAATGTTATATTAACACAGAATTTGGTGTGCCTAATGACATATTAAATCTTCCTAAATTATAGCTAAATTACAAAAAGGACTAATTTACCAAAACCAGTTAATAAATGTTTAGAAAAGGAAGCTAATTGAATTATCCCTTGTTTGTCAGAGACAGATAATCTCCTTGTGAGAAATCTCATTTTTTCTGAAGCATGATTAATTGGCCTGACGAGTCAGAGATTATGACAAATTACACAGAAGGAGATAATAAATAAGTCAATAGGAAGGCTTGGGAGCAGAGAACTAGCAGCTGTTATTTGGTCTGAGCCTGATACTGCTTCTGGATTCACCCTGAACTGTGGATGCTTTCCATGACCCTGTTGAGGACAAGCCATGCAGCAGCAGTAGCTGCACTTAGTTCCTTCCCATTTCAAATCAATAACATCCCCAGCAAAGGTGCCTGAAAGGTGAGGCTTCTGCCCTTAGTAAGACATAACTTCTTGGGCTTGGTGGGCGTCACTGGGAAGTGACTGCTTCACCGGTAGCAAGCTGTGTGGGCCTGCCATTTACTGAGCTTGTGTTTGTAACCCTGAGAATTCAGATGTCCCTTAGCAGGCACAAAATATTATTGACATTTTAGAATTTTGTGAGCAAGTTTTGTATTTTTTTTAATTATTACTGTTGATCTTGTGTTTTCTGAGCCTGTATGATGTGGCATTGATCAGAGCTTCCAATTATTCTCTATTTTAAGTTAGAAGAGGAGTTGCCGCAGCCACATGCTTTGAAGACCTAATGTCTCAAGTATCAGCTAGTACAAAACTTTAGGTTAAATAACGTCTCTTGGCAGCACTCTGCTTTCTCTGTTGTTCCTGAATCTGTTACAGCATTGCCTTGAGGTGATTGCTTGTTCACGTACTTTGCTCCTGTGCAACCACTTTTCCTTCCTTCCCAGCACCAGACAGGTCTCTTCTACATTTGGTTCTCCATTCTATCATTGAATTGTCAAAAAGCAGTTCTCCTGGCATCCCAAGGCCAAGCCCCTTGACTGTTCTGCCAACCTGCCGCTACCCCCAGGACAAAAAGACATCAGCAATGTCCCAGAGAAGGGCCTGGCTAGGGACAGCAAGGTCCCAGAGGCAAAGAGCTGCTGGAGGTACCTGGAGGATAGGGATGGATTCACCAGCCAGCCTGCCCAGCATTGACAACTGCTTTGCTCATTGGTATTAGAACTGTTCATCCTATGAATATGTAGCAGCCTTTTCTTCTAAATAGCTGTTTTGTGCTTTATATTCATTTCAAGGTGGCACCTCTTCTGAAGGGTCCCCACAGGAGACCTTTTGTGCTCTCTGCAGCTTTCCGTTAATTCCTTTGCACCACTGTAATGACTTTAAACATGAGGCAGCTTAAAACATACAGGGGTTGCTCCCAAAAGGGGTGAATTGTCAGTGTTTTATAGTCACTGGCACATCTCAGCCAGTTTTAATCACAACAGAGTATCTTTGCATCTGGTCCCAGTCCTGTGAGTCCTCAGCACTATGGAGTAATTGAAGAATATGATTAAAGATAATTATTTTAATTGCTCATTGACTTAGAAAGATTTCTGATAGCGATGAGTGGAATCTGATCTGTAAAGTGAAAGGCCTTATGGATTTTCTGCATGAGGACAGGCTGCTGCCAGCAGCAGTGTGAGGAATGCAGATGAAACATTTCTGGCCTGCTGCAAGCACTGAATGGCTTGTAGGAGGGAGCGTATTTTTGTTACTGAATGCAGAAGACAGGATTTGTGTACTGTGCCAATTTGCCTATGAAGCATTTGTGCTTGTTTTTATTATCCAGTTTTCAACCCCAGTGCAATATCACTGACTTTCTGTTAGTCTTTGATACAGTTGTGAATGAAGGCACAGGGATCTTTGACTGCTTAAAGACTGAAATATGAGAATCAAGACCATATGTATTCAATAAGGTGAAATACTTAACACCTAACAGTTCCAAAAGCAGCATTTTTGTTGGAGGCAGCAGTAAAGAAGAATGATGGTCTCATAATAATAATTAGATCTCCCACGTTGGACTTGGAAAACATTGTCTGTGTTCTCTGCTCTGCCGAGAGGCTTCATTGGCCTTTGGCACAGTACTTTGGCAGGTAGATGTCTCATTGCCCCTCTCTATAAATTGTGGACATGCCTTCTTAGGAGTATGGGAATTGCTTTCATACTGTGGGAGGAGGGACCATGCAAATTCACTGACGTAGTGACAGGGAGGGTAAAGGCCTCTGTGTTGGTTTTTTTAGTGTATAAATATATAGTAGCTATTCAATCTGCTACTTCTGACTATGGAAAGAAAGTACATCTGAAGATATCAAACTCAACAGCACCTCTTTTGGCTTAGTGATGCTAAGCAGAACTGTGCTGGAGGCCAGTGGTGTCTTCTAGGAAAGCAGAGGCACATGTTTGCAGTGCTCTTAGACTTTGTGCAGACATTTGCTACTAGTCACTGTGGCAAAAAGGCTGCTGGAGAAGATGAACTTTAGTCTGACCTAGGCTGGATATTCTGATACTCCTTATGTGTAGAGTGTGATTTTCTAAAGTCTGGAGCTTCCACAGGTCCTGCTTGTTTCCACTGCATTAACTGGCCCTCAGTATTTCATGCCTGGTCTATGCCATCATGCAGTGTTACACATCCTTGTCCTCTCTTTAATTCACACTTCGTTTATATTTTTCTTGGTAGCTGAGTATAAACATTGTTTTATTAATTAGGTTTGGTAGGCAGGTACTTTCCTTTGCTTGTGTTTTCCCATTTTGGATTAGCTGGTAAAAGGATTTTTAATAATCTTACTCTTTTGTATTTAAGTATAGTTATAAGAAACAGAAAAAATAATACTTGACTAAAATGGTCTGATTCTTCACTTATAAGCATGAGAGAGAGACCAAGGAAGATGCAGATTTCAACAGTTTTGACTGTTAGGAATTTGCCATCCTTTCTGTTTGGGAGGATCAGATTTATGATGTCAGTGCAGTCTGACATGGAGGACTCCTTCCACATGCATCTTCTCTACCCATGCAGCTCCACTGAGCTCAGTGGAGCTTGACCTGACTTATTGCCATGTGAGCAAGCTACACCAAGCTGTGTGATTCCTACAGCTCACCCCAATTTGCACCAATACAGCTGACAGCAAGATTTGACCTGAACGATCCCACTTGCTGTGGCACATGCATTGTAACTAAAGCCAACACTACATGGCTTTCTCTTTAGAAATGCATGCTGTGTGTGTATCTCTTAGTTCACTTCTTGCATCTGTGGCCATCTCCTTTGCTACATAACTAAATTCCAAAGCATCATTATGTTGCTGTGCATCTGCCACGAGGAGCCTGCAGGTCTGGTGTGACATAATAAGAGCACGTGTCCAAGCCCTGCCTCTGGAGACCTTCCCACTGTCACACATTCAGGAGAATGCCAGTAAGCTCTGGGAGAGCTCGGGGTGCTCAGCAGGGGCAGGAGGAGCCTGTGCACATAGCTCCCACGGATGCCGGCTGAGCAGCGCCCGGACTGCATCCTCCATCAGGCATTAGTGGAGCTCACAGTGTCATTTGTTTTTTGACTGGATCCCTCTGAAACGCTCCCCTTTTATCTACTTTTCCTTCACTGTTTCCAAACTGTGGGGTGGCAATGTGGGGTGACAAAGCAGTCATGGCAGCCTGGTGCGTCTGTGCAGAGCTGTGAGTGGGGAGTCAGGCCCTGTGGGGCACCGCAGCCCCTTGCAGCAGGGGCAGCTGCTGGAAGCAGCAGCTCTGGGTCCCCTGGCCCCAGGTTTCTGTCTCAGCGCTGCCCATTCTTTTCTTATACCCAGGGAGCCAAGACACACACCAAAAGGTTTTAGGAACTCATAATTTCCATCCCAGTGCCTTTGCCTGATCAAGATTATTAACTGTAATTCTCCAGGCCTTTCTCCCCTGCTGCGTGTAACTTACCCTTTTTTGTTTATTTTCATCTTTATTTCCTGTAGAGTACTGAAATGATGCAATAGAAACATTTGTTCACACAAATAAGGGAGGGTAATAGCTTCCCTCCCTGACCACATGCTCTCTTCTATTCCAAGTCTTAATTAAAATGATACTAAAGGAAGCAAATCAATTAACGGATACCTTACAAGGTGGTTTATTCACTTACATGTGTACATGCACACAATTACTTGCAAGTATCACATTACTGCTTTAGTTTATCCGTTAGCAAATGCTGCTAATGAACTGCAGTGTTACTGGAGTGGGTAACAGACACCTAGGGAGTCCAGGGAAATTATTCCAATATATCACTTTTCTCTGAAATATACCTTACTCTTTTTTTTGTTCAAAATGTGCAGAAAAATTACAATCCAAGTAAGGAATAGAGTTTCCTTTGTACATTTGGAAAATTACCTGGCCTGCTAAGGTCAGAACAAAAATATATTCAAATCATTTCGGTTACAATTGGAATGTAGTACAATAGCTTATTCTTCACAGAAACATAATTTTGTTATTTCTGCTCTGACAGTGTTTTGACTCAAAGACCCTGACTCAGGGCATCAGCTCTGCCTTTAGCACGTAGGGCTAGTTGTAGCTGTTCATAATCTGGAAGTTAATCACTGGGTGGGAGGTCCATGAGTTTTACAAGTCACATTTTTTAATAAGACACAGTTTTTCCAGGCTGGAGCTGAGTCTTACATTTGCCCTTTTTTTTTTTTTTTTTTTTACCTTTTTAAGTTGAATAACTTCTGCAGTATTGCAGTAGAAAAGAACTGGAAAAAAATTTGTTCTTATCTGAGACTGGTGTGACTCAGAGCAGACAGACGCTGGCTTGAAAGTTAGCTTCAAGAATGGGTGTCAGATGAGAGGTTAAAAATCTGTATGTCCACAGACTTTGGTCAGAGCTAAAAGTTTTGCAACATCAACTTTATTTAGCTTGTGATCTGACTAGTGATTATTTGTAAGCTGCAATAAAATGAGTAACATCCTGTTTGGGGTTATCCTGTAATACTGATATAACAGCTATGCCTGTGAAATGCTGTGATATTATTTAACATTGTGTGTGCCATCTACCTGGCTGTCCAAGCCTTTCATTCCCCTTGGGTTTTCCGACAGGAGAGGGTGCCCAGCAGGGAGCTGCTGCCAGCCAGGGGTTCCCAGAGCACCCGTAGCTGGCATGTGCTGCTTGTCTTCACAGGTTGGAAGCAAAGCCTGGTTTGAAATTAAAATACCTGCCTGCCTTTCCTGCACCTTGCAGTGACAATATCTGTCATAATAAATCATTCTTGAAAGAAGTGGGTTAAAACAGAATAGAATCCAGAGCATTTTTTTTCTTAACTGAGATGAAAGATACAGGCTCTCAGCTTTTGTAAAAGCTGGGATGTGTTTACAAAATAATTTGGGTTTAAACCATTTACAATTATTCAAACTCTTTTAAGTGTTCTGAAGACAAAGCTCTAATACTTCTTCCTGTCATTCACACTGCAAGAAGGTTGGAACTGGAACTAACCAATGCCGTTTTGATGAAAACAAATTCAACAGAATACACACAGCTAGCACAAGAACGGAGACTGAAATTATTCATGAATTCTGATTTAATTTAATGCATTGTTTTATGCTGAAAAAAAAATGAGGTGAATTTCAGAAGTGGTAGATTAGCTTCTTTGTAGAAAGTCAAAATGAAATATTTTATTTCAGGTGTCCAGAAACTTATTGTATTAGGTATATAACAGTATTTTAATTTTAATTTTCTAAAAGCAAAATATGAAAAACATTAGTTTGTAATTAACCATAATTCATTTTAAATGGCTGAAATTAACATTACCACGTAAACAAAAATATTGAAATTTAAATTTTATGTGAATGAAACATTTTCATGTTAACACAAAATGTTTCTCCTACCTTGCTTCAACCTCAAATGAATGAGTTTTAAGTTACTTCAACCATTTTTTACCTAATTTGAAACACAAGCATGACTGTGAGTTCTGCTGTTGAAGTGCATTGCTAGCTTTTCAATTACCCTGCATTTAACTGATTTTAGAAATCAATCATACACTTTTCACAGACTGAACAGGATCTACTCATGAGCAGAGCTCATCTCTTTTATTTTCCTCATATGTTTCCCACATGTGCATGCTATTGGGGATTGCAGGCTTTCTGGTGCAGGTGATGGAAGTTAGCATGCACTGTAAGCTCTTCCTGTAATCAATCAGTCAATTAGTCTTTCAGTTAAAGAACAAAGAAAGGAATTGCTGCTGGTAAGATTCCTGTTTGTGCACAAGAGACATCCATTGATCCTCAGGCCAGGTAACTGCCAATGGCAAAAGGATTATTGCTCATTTGTACTTTGTTTTTCTGGAACATTGATGTCGTCTCTGGGGGAAAAAAAAAAAAAAAAGATCACAGGTTAACGATAACTTCCTGGCATTGGCTTTATCTAAAATGATCCACAGCATCACTGTAAAATCTGAGCTGGGTGCTACATGGATAAAAATTGTGGGCTTTCTACAAAGTTATTTTTGTTGGGGCTGTAATTGCATTCACGAAGTACTTCCCACTTAATTTTTTCTTTCCTAGATATTTCTTTGTATCTTTGGAGGTACCCGTTTTCCCTCAGTGAGCTAATGGAACAAATGTACAATTCTAGCTGTGATGTGATTTCTGGAGACCCCCTTCTCTAGGCAGCAGCAAGCAATGCAGTTCAGAGCAGCTTCCTGCTGAGAGAATCTCTCACAGCATTAGAAGCTGTGCGTCATCGCCACTGGGGCTGCTTCCCAGGGCCCCTTCTCATGTCAGTGGGGAGCAGCTCATGGACCCCAGCATGGCTGCAGCTCTGAGAGCTCCCTGCTCCGGGAGCTGTTCATGTGGGGCAGCTGCATCATTAGCACAGTTGAGCCACAGCATTGCAGGCAGCCCTGTGGTATGCCTTGTGTTAGGGTATCCCAGGTGTGCATATCGGATGCTGGAGGACAACTTGCCACAGCCCACGCAGGTGTCTGGCAGACCTGAGCTCCCTGGGTGTCAGTAGGAACCAGGCAGATAGTCCCCTGACCCACGTGCACTGAGAAACACACCTGTTCTGGCTTGATCCCATGTTTGACCTGCAAAGAACAGTGAGTGGGATATTAGTGGTGACTTCCAGCACATTGATGAAAATAAACATGCAAAGCATCAACACATTAGGAGCTGGTGGAATGCAGGAACTTTTCTTCCTTCCTTTTTCCTTCACTGCTCTTCATCTTATATTCAGCTTTACTCCATCTAGTGTTAGTGCTTGGAAACAAGACCTCCTCCTGCCCTGCAGCCCTCGGCTGTTTATATTCTTAGACTTTGTGACTCGATGGGGAAATGCTATTGAGCCCCCCTCCTTCAATACTACTTAGGCATTTTCTGATGACTTTGCTAAAGAAAGACCTCATGGGAAATGTGGCAGCCAGGGATGGGCTTCTTATAACTTGCCTCAGACATTTTCCTTCTCTGAGAAAACTTTGTCACGTGTGTCTCTGCGAAAGCTGCGCTAAAATTTTCCATTAATGTGAAATTCACTGTGCTGACCTTTGTGTCTGTAAGAAACAGCTTAGCGCTGACTTGCAACTTTCTATCTTGAACTGGGCACAAAGTCCACTGGAGAGCAAATGGCAAGGCACATGCAGACTGGAATTGGAGGAAAACCTCTGCTCTATTTCCTCCCTAGTTCCTTTCTCCAGCTCAGGGCTGGGGTGTGTCAGCACTGTCCCGTGAGGCCCTCACAGTCAAATTCCCTCCTTGCTCTCTGCTTCACCCTGCCCTGGAGGGGAGCCCACAGGTTCCTGGAGCTTGCCCCAGCCCTCTTTTGCCTTCAGCAGGCTGGCACTCACAGCCAAAGTAATTTCATGTAGAGACATGGCTTTGCTGGGGTCCAGGATGTCGTGGTTAAGCACTAGTATTTTTCAGCTTGTTCCTAATGGGCTGTGCCAGCTTTTCCCGGAGAGGAGAGGGGCTTGAAAACATTGCCATGGGACCTCACGTGTGCAGTGTTTATGAACTTGTCAAAATTTCTTCACACATTTTAAAAAAAAAAAAAAAAAAAAGCACATGAACTATATCGCACAAATTTCTGCCTGTCTGCAGCAGCAGTCATTAAAAAAATAAAATAAAGAATAATTCCTCTCTTCTTCTGTCCACGACAGCTGACAAATGCAGAATGAGGCCAGTGCAAAGTGATCTGGGCTAACTGGAGTGAGTCAGCAACGTGTCAGGTTCAGGGATGCTCACCTGATCCCATCCCCACCTGTGTCTGGGGGGGTTGGCAGGGAGCTGCTGAGACTGGCACTGTCTTCCAGTGCCGTTCCTGCGGGATTGGCTGCCTAATCCTAAGTAACTCTAATTCTCCGCATGCAGAAGGATCAGAGAACAAGCTGCTTGGGAGGCTGATGCTCTTCTCTCTGTTTCCCAGTGTTATTTGGTAAGTCACTTAAAGAGAATGGCTTTCTTGCTGATGCTCTCAGGCTGCCGTCCCACAATGGGCAGTGCCAGCTGGCGCACAAAACTATGATCCAGCCTTCCCCAACGCTTTGGCTGTAAAATTTTCTCACTTCCCTTGTGCTGGACGTCCTTGAACAGCCCGATGTCTCTGCAAGTGGTTGTTGCTATGCCATGCAGATTTGTGGCAGGGCTGGTTCCCTGAGCAGAACACACAGCTGTGTCGGGAGGGAGCGGGAAGCAGAAAAGGACTGCTCTGGGATGGGACCATCCTCTGGGAACAGCTCACACTTTGCTCTCCTCCAGGGAGCAGTGGAAGCTTGCTCACAGGAACCAGCTCACAAGGACTGGAACAGCAGAGCTGCCAACTAAAGGGCTGCTGCTCCTGGCTCTCACTGCCCTTCTCCACTTCTCCTGTGTCAATATGAACATTTCAGTGCCTGTGCAGTAAATCAGTGTCCTAGTTTCTAACAGAAGCTACACGTCTCGTAGTGTCTAGTATGAATTTATCTTGTACCTCCGAGATACTGATAACATCCTGGCAGTGTTGAGCGGAGCCGAGGACATAACTCACTTCCGCATTCCTCTGCCAGTGAAATAGTTAAGGGGGGCATAAGGAACTGGGAACTGGGAGGGGACAGGACCAGGGCAGCTGACCCAAATTGGCCAAGGAGCTATTCCATCCCATATAACATCATGTGATTGGTTGGTGGTTTTTCCGGGTGCCGTTGGTTAGGGAAGGGGGGCTAGCCGGGAGGAAGGGTCACCAGTGGCTGTGAGCCCTTGCTCTGCGTATCCTTTTTGTATATATATATATATATATATATGTACTGTTATTTCTTTTGATCTCTTTACTATTTTAGTAAATAGCATTTATCTCAACCCACGCGTTTTACTGCATATCTCTCTACTTCTCTCCCCCGTCCCATTTGGGGAGGGGGGAGGGGGAGTGAATAACTGTGTGGAACTCAGCTATCTGCTGAGCCAACCGATAACAATCAGATTTGAGAGTGGGTCAAGTGCTGTGTTTTAATGCACTGAAAATACCCTAGTTACTTTTTAGCCTGTGGTTTTCTGTCTCCTTCTATTTACAAGTCTATACAAATCTTCCATTAAAGCTGTGGGCATCTGTGAAGAATATTTAAGCCCAATTTAAACCCATATGAAGAGACTTTAGGCCCTTAAACTTCTGTAAACCTGTCAGAAATAGTCCATGGATCCCCAAGTATTTGCAGCCTGCAAGGCAGAAGTAAGAGTTGTTTTCTGGCACTTGGTCACTTCTTTCAGCTCTCTGATATCAGTCAGCAATGCTCTGGAACCTAGTGAGGCTCAGTACAAAAATGCACACGAAGCACAGAGGTGGGTGTTTGTAAGCAACAGTCAGAAGAAAGACAGACTTAGCTTTGCAGATGCTTGGTACGAGTCCTTCAGGGCAGAACTCCTGAAGATTAAGATTAGGGAGTGGAAATAAAGTGATCTAACAGATTTTATACATGATCTTTAAAAGAAGGATTTTAAAATAATGTTACTTTCTGGAAAATCACTGAGAAAAAGCTCTTAGGGGCCCATCTGAAATAAGAGGGGTTTTTGTTGTTGTTTTAGGTTTGGATTTTTTGTTTCTCAGAAGTTTGGTGTGAATTTATCCAGAAATTCAACAGGATACAGGGCCCTCTGTGAGTTGGGATGTGCAAGAGCTCTGATTGATGCTGTTCTTTTCTGGTTGAGACCTCTGGCACTCTGAGCCTCCTGCTTCAGGAGGCCTTGTTTTGGTTTGCTTTTAAAGCTCTCTTTTAGCTATGACAGCTGCTTTCATTGCTAGCTAATCCCATCCTCTCACCTTCTTGCCTGGCTTTAGCCTGGATGATGGGTGGGTGCTCCCTGGGAGCAGGAAGCCGCTGCCCTGCAACATCTGAGTTACCCCAGGTGCAGGCTCACAGCAGCCAAGAGGGTGGTCTGTCAGAAACACTTCTAAATTTTTATCCAGGTTTGCAGCAGTTCCAGGGAAAGGCAGAGTTACTTGTTTAGGGCTGGAGTCAGTCGTACCAGTGAGTTTGCCAGCAGAGACCACGATAGCTGTGGAAGGAATTGCCTCTGACAGGTGTCTGAATATTACCAGGAAAGCATTCTCCTGACTCAGCAGGTTAGGGACCAACTCTTACAATCAAACGATTTAGAGCTATTCAAGACTAGCCTCAAACAGTTGTGCAGAGGAGGAGGAAGAAATAAGGATTCCTCTCTGTTTGGCAGCTGTAGAAAGGTCAATTGCAAATGCAGCCCCCAGATCTAATGAGAGCACAGGCATCTCGGGGCAGATGCTCTCCCAGAGAATGTGGAAAGTGGCCAGGAAGGATGGAAAAATAGCCAGAAGTGTGGCTCTGCCTGTCAGGCTGATAGTTGGCATTGGTGAAGTATCCTGGAAAGGGGTTTAATGAACCCTAACATTCTGGGATATTTATATGTGTAAAATACTACTTCTGTGTATATCTGTCTGTATATGAAGTATTCCCTCGTTTGAGGAATGATGCTGAAAGGAATTGAGATCCCTAAAATGCCTACAGATTGTCTTAGCGCTGCTTTTTAAAACCTGGTGTTCCCAGCACATTGCAAGGCTCAATGTCCTTGGTTTTGAAGTGTGTAATTATAAAGATTAATTTCCTTTTGTTTAAAGGGTAGCCTGAGTAAAAGTAACTTGACAAGGTTGTTCAGAAGAGCAAGTTCTGCTAGACAGAACCAGGTAGAAAAGCCAATTTATTGCTCCATTTATTGATGATTATTGCCTTAACACGGAATAGGTATTTACAATTTGTTTCTGCAAATGTACATTTGCAAGAAGTTGAGACAGCCATGTTTGCTAAGATTACTTGCTCTTCTTTTTGAAATGTATTTACACAAACACACAAGGATTTGTTTACGCGGTCCTTGCCTGTTCATATGTATGTTTACTGGCAATAGCATGCATTATTATAGCTTTGGGGTAGCTTTTAAAGATTTTTCATTAACCTCAGTTCCCAGAATGCATACTGAGAAAACCTGTCTTTCCAGAGGATGGCTGCAGTGAATACAGCCTTCAGTCTATCAGCCACTCACCAGGCCCTAGCGCTGAGCAAGGAGTCAGGCCTGCTCAGGCATATCAGGAGGGCTGGGCCCATCTTGTTCAGGTTTGTGCTGGTCCTCAGCAAAGTGCCAAAGCACCCCTGCCTGAGTGGACTACAGCTCTCCAAGTTGTCTTCCACTCATATTCTCCCAATAGTTGTTCACTGCTGATATTTGGTCATGGTGACTACACAAAGTGAAACTTTGCAGTCAAAGCAGACCACAAAGAATCATTTTTGATTGATTTGGCCAAGAAGATGCCTTCTTTGCCAAGCTCATTTGGGTTGTGGAGGCTAAGTGTTTTGCTGGCTTTGTTTTTTCTTATTTGTAAACCTCTGATGATTTATGAAAACCCTGTTGACTTTATGATTGAGTTGTTTGGAGAACGTATTTGTTGGGAGAACTTGAGAAAGTCTGCTGGAGAAAATACGAGTGGTGAAAGAACGGCTCAAGTTACACATAGGTGAGGGATATTAAGAGAAAACTTTCACATCTTTGACTCTAGAGGTATCAAAGATTCTATTGAATTATCAATTTTCTCCAGATCCATGACAAAGACACTAACCATCAGTGTTTAAAATGAAAATTCCTTGGAGAGGAAAAGAGAAGCTTGTTTTAGGAAAGCAAAGACAGATGCAGGCTCCTCAGTGACTCTAGAGAAGTTAGGCTTGCCTAGCTGCTGGGATTTTAGAGGGAACAGGGGATGATGTAGGTTACAGTGAATTCTTTTCCCTTTGGTGCCTCACTTCTGTTGGTACAAGTTGCTTCATGAACATGTGTGAGAATGCTACTTTAAATTGGTGACAGCTCCTGCTGGAAGCAACTATAGCACTGAATGGTAGCAGCAACACAGATGTCTGAACCAATCCTGCGTTAACTTCTTAACAGGAACCTTAGCAGGCAGACCACAGCTTAAATGAAACCTTGAGAATGAACTAGCCTCATACCAGGTCTCTCCAAGCTGAGAAGTGCGATACCTTACTACTGGGAAACTTGTCCTCTTAGCATCAGATTAGTTCAAAGAAAACATCCACCTCCAAGGCTGGCATATTTCCACAGGAGGAAATCACTTCACTGGAAAGCAATTAAAATTCACAAATGTTGCTTTATCATGGCTTAAAACAACCAATAGCAGTCCCTGTTTCCTCCTCTCTTCAATTAAGAATCTTCTGTGGAGAAGACAGCTTAGTTGCTCTGATTAGTAACTATATAAAAGAGAATTCCTTTGCAGATGTATTCTTGGCATCATGCTATTTCAAGAACTTTTTCCTGAGAACTTGCCTGTAGTACAGCAGCAGTATACATTTGCACCTTAGGCAGATAGGATTTCAATGGATAGTAGAGCGGCTGAGGCAGTATCTCTCCCTGGCTGCAGGCTGGACATGCAGCGTTACGCGTGGATAGCTGATCCAGGGGCAGTGCCACTGTGATGCATTTCAGCGCCTGGTATCCTGCACAGCCCGTGTTCTAGGTCTTAATCCTTTTCCCCTGTGCACTATTATTCCTGTGACACATTTAGACAAGGCTAAGGTCTCTCTTTCTCTCTCTTTCTCTCTCTCTCTCTCTCTCTCTTTTTTTTTTTTTTTTAAAATGAGTTTTTACTTACAGATTTTGATTTGTGAATTTTGGCCCCATTTTCCGAAGGATACCTTCTTGTGACTTTCTGAAGTACCATAGCATTAAAACTAAGTCTCCAGTTAAGTTTGTGAGCTCTGACTCGAGTGATTAGTATACCTTTCATGTGTAGCTCATAGGATCAGTGATATGACTCATGTCTGCTTGATTGACTTCCTGTTTGGCAAATGATGCATTCTGCAGTTCATGGTATTACAGACCAGTCTGGACTACTCCGATGAAAAGAAAACTAAGAACTGCTCTCCACTTGAAAATAGGACTTTTTTCATTCTGTCTGACTCTAAAGCTGATGGGAATCTCTGAAACGTAGATCAACTCTTATGTTCACTATCTCTGCCTGTCTGTGCAGCAGAGTATAAGCCAAAATATGACAAAATAGCAGGAAAAAGGTTCTTAATCCAAATGTATAGGCTGAGACATTTCTCCAACCTATATAGTTTCTGGAAGAAACTGTGGATCAACATTCAAACTTGTGCTTCATTGTCCAAACTTGATCTTTGCAGTGCCATTCATCTCTGATGTTTATACTTTCCAAGTGGATGATTTCCCCTCCTGTTTTATTCATAGCAATATTTTTAGAGTTGGACAACGTGGAGAACAGAGGCTTTCAAGATATGATGATCGTTTCTCCTTGGTTTCAGAGTGGGAGGTTAGATGGAAGCAATGAGCCGTGACTTTGAACTGTCTCAGCCTCAAAGGTTATCATTTCATAGGGGATTCAGGAGTTAGCTCAGCTTCTGGCCCTTCAGGTTGCCAGCAGCCTGGAGAGTCGCGCGTTTTTTGTATGAAACACTTGTTGCACTCTGTAATTGTCATTTGCTTCTGTTTAAAAGAGATATTCAGCACGAGAGGATGGCAGACCCATCACAGCAGGCTCCCTTTATGCAGTGAAATTGAGTGGGCTAAAATTAAATGCAGCTGAAATCAAACCTTGCCTCCTAGAGAAACACCTTTGGGCTGGAGATTAAAATGGCTGTGGGGTGCATCCTGCATTTCTGAGCTGTAGTGAACCTTCATGCACATGGGGAATTCACAGTGTCATCATGTGCCACACTGTGTTTTGTTGCTGGTGATGGACATCTTATGCCTGTTTCGTGAGGGCCTAGGAAGAAGGGAGCCTTTCATGGAGATGCTTCTAATCACAGTCTTGAAGGATGTTACTGCTTAGAAGTTGCTGATTGGCATTACTCTTTGTTATGGAAATCTAACATGACCAGAAAGGTACATTGCTCATGCCTAGAGTACACAGATATTCCATGGTCAGAATGAGGAAAGAAGAGGGCTTTTCCTATCAACAGGAATGGTCTGCTACAACCGACCAGAAGAGCTCCACTAGCTGAGAATAATGGAAGGACTATAGCATTTTGCTGTGTTGAGTTTCCATTCAAAAAAGAGATTAAAAGATATACTTAGTTCAGTTCCAAGCCCTCTGCCTTTTGTGTGAAGAATCCTCTGACTAAGAAGAGTACTTTGTGTTTCACAAGAAAAGTCCAGCAAAGGAAACAAAAGCCATTCACTCGGAAGAAATCAAGTGGTAAAACTCGAGAACATCTGGATGCTACTTTGGGTAGCAAAAGAAAATCACCAATGTGCTTGGCACTTGATCTGTGCAGTTCCTAAGCTCCTCCCTCACATATCGGAATGACATGTGCATTGCATTTAAAACTTGATCCTATGCTGAGTGATATACATGGGAGCCTGTAGAACCCAGAGAACTGAATGAGGAGTTTTTGTATACCTTGTTGCCCAGAATGTGTTGAGGCAACAGATTGTTTTTGCTATTGCAGTAGGCTTAAAATATGTGCCTTTTCCTTTTTAGTACACGTCCTCTATCTCTCCATCCTTCTCCTTGTCTCTGTATGCCTCTTTCTTTGTCTCCTTCTGTCAGAATAAATCTGGCTGCCATACACTGTAGTTAACTCAAAATATTGCTAGCATTAAATGTGCCCAGACATTTTTATTAATACATTAAACTTGCATGAAATTTTAGGCATTATAATTTACTAAGCTTACACCGAGATAGTATTTGAAACTGACACGAGCTATTAATTAAAAGAAGGACACTAAGTAATTGTCAGTTGATATTTAAATTACTGTTTTGTTAGCTGACAGCAGCTTGCCTCAAGCATCTTTCTCTTCCCAGGTGTTAGTAAATATCCCATTGACTGTAAGGGCATCCCATTATGAATTGATTGTTTAAGTCACAATGTTATATACTTGACTAAATAAAGTGGTAATGCTGTTAGTTACTTCACAGTGAACTGCTAGCATCATTTGAGGCTAGAAACATTTCTGTTTTAAAGATTTGGGAAAGCAGCAAAGGTGATACATGAGAATATTTTCTGATTTTGGTGGAAACATGGCCTTGCAATGTTTTTTGTTAGGTTCAGTTCCAGGACTCTAGCATGAATGGAGTTTCTCTGCGTGGAGGCCTTTGACTGGTACAAGTCTGATGGCCATGATGGCACTGCAGTGGCTGACACCCACCTGTGTATATCCCAGTCAGGGGGGTGGAATTGAGTGGCTTGAAGCACTTGTGGGAATAATAGTGTGAAATTTAAAACAATTTGGTTGAACATAAATTCACCGAGTGCGCTATCAGTTGAATTAAGGTGATGAGTTTTTGTTTTGTTTTACCCTGAGCAATCATCAGTGATCAAGTATAAAACTGTCTGCAGATGATATGTCAGTTCTCCCCTCCAGTCCTAAAGGGATAATACACTGATTATCACTCAAGATGGCTGTATGATTGATTGCTTTATCAAAAGGACTCCCAGGATGAGCCCCTGGCCTAAAAATGCCATGAATTAGAATCCTCAGGGAAGTAAGCTTTGAAGCAAATAGTAAAAAGTAGGTTAGATCTAATTACCATGTCTCCATTGACCTAAAGAAATGGGAAACTATCCCTTTGACCTATGGGAAAAAATAAATCTAATAAAAGTGAACACAGAGCTTGGTTATTCTTGAGGAAATTCTCAGTATTTGTAATACTGTAGCATTTACGATGTAAGTACTCAATGTGAGTAATACTTCAATGCTGTTTTCAGGAAAGCGATGTTTTCAGTTTAGAGCGGTCGTGCTGTTTCTGTGGTGGTTTCTTTCTGTTTTGTTTTGTTTTTTTCTTTTATGTTGTTTGTTTGTGATTTGTTTTGTTTTGTGAGTCGTTAGGAACAGCTCCCTCCCATGCATCTCCTTCTCAGAGATATACAAGCAACCTCAGCCACTTAAATGATGAATGTTGAAATCTAAGACAGGGTATATACCACCATTCTTTTGTTCAAGTTGGGTCCTACAAAGAAGAGATGCCAATATGGATGAGAGTCCTGTGGAAAGGTCTTTCTCTAATGGTTAGGAGAAAAGATGACATTGGATCTTGTATGTTGTATGCTTTGATGTTCTGTGACTAGATAGCTTGTATTGCAGAATGATGGTGCAAAAACATGTTGGTTCTGCATCAGCTGAGATGTGGAATAGCATAGATTTGTTTATAAAACAAATCACTGTATACACTTCCTTGCTAAAAATGATGCTATCTCAAGAATACCTGCATTTTACAGATAGTACTATTGTTAATTTTCTCACTCATACTCTTCTAGTAAGATCTGGAAAGCCTAATTTACGTTTGCATCATCAACAGCATTGTTTTGTCAGTCATGCTATTCCATCGTTATAGTAGGTAAACAAGAACGAAATATGCATTTGTTAGTTACTGAGGATCGCATCATGTACTGACTCTTTTATACTAGAAACCAATGGTTTCAAGACCAGTAATAGCCTATATTGTTTCCTCAGATGAGCATCTGTATTATAGAACCCCTTAAAGATCCACTAAGGAGTAGTACATAGATGCCTTGAAGTGAACAAAAAACAAAGATTTGTTACTATATTACTCAGTGCCACAACAGAATTAATAAGTACAACTAAGATGAGACGGTGGATTTCTATTTGTTTTCCACTTAACAGAAAAAAAAACCATCTTTAGCATACATAGTCTTGCCCCCAAATATTGTGGAATTCTCTCACTGGCCAGTGTCTCAAAGGCAGAGAGCTTATGTGTATCACATCACCTTTGCAGCCTTAAGACCAGAATTTTAACATGCAACTGGGAACTTCACTCTACCTTTTAGCAAATGCCTGTAGGCTGGGATGAGGAATCGTCAGAGGGGTCAGTGTAAGGTCATCATTAAGGATGCTAAATTTTGCTGCCACAACAAAGTCAGTCACTTCCCCTAGAAAGATCAGAGGAAGGTATTGTGGGTGCTCAAACTGTCTTGGAAGGAAAATATCAAACAAAATAAACACAAATATGGTAGGTAACCAAAATCCAATGTGGACGAGTTGATAGATCATGCCATCTGTATCTCATCCAGGCAGTAAATCCACTACCTTCTACATCTCTCCTTGTCGGTCCTCCTCCTCCTCTTCTCTTGACTCTGGTTTCTGTGGTTTCTCTCTGCTTTAACTTTCTCCCTCCCCTGCTCCTTCCCATTTATTGCCATGTCCATACTGTCTGTAGCACAGCAGAAACAGCTTACTGGGTGCTCCTGGTTCTATCTTTTGCCTGTATGATAGTCCTAATTTGTTTTAGGTTAGTGCACACAAATTGTGAGTGTCTTGCAAGAAAATAGACTGAGCACTGTGTGATGAGAAAGGAAAACAGGTTTTGTGACAGTTAGCTGAATTAGGCTGTGGAAGCATCTCTCTGGGAAAGCATCACATGCTCCAGGGCTGGGGCCTTTCCCTGTTAGGAAAAATGCTGAAGTGCTTTTCTCAAAGAATGTCCTTGCCCTGATCTTCAACTGAGTGTCTGCATGTGTTGTGTGGCCTCTGTGAGGAATGACTGTGGTGGGGACGTGCCTGTTAGCATTCTATCCACCTCTCTGGGAGAGGCCAAAAGGCTTTTCTTAGATCATTGAGAACAGCTGTTGCCCTCAATTCATGAGAACGCTGATTAATTCATGTAATCTCTTTTCTACTTACATTAAGAAATGTTTTGGAGAGATGCAAAACAGCGTTTTACTATGATCCAACAGACAACTTGCAGGCTACATTCCCCACTCTGTACCTCTCCACCCTACTGAATGACCTCAGATGATGAGCAGCCATCTCCTTAGCAGTCTGGCACTGCCTCTTGTGTCTGTGAGCCCACCAGGTGCTCAAAATGGAAGGGTTTGGGGTAGGGGAAAAAAGGTAAAAATGTATCCCTTCCATCAGGACTGATCATTGCTTTATCCTGATCCCTAAGAGCTTGGGGCAAAGAGAAAGCTCGAAACTGAGGTCCCCAGTCAGAGTGACAGAGAAGCTTTTGACAAAGTAACTTGCCTGGTTTAAAAGTTTCTTCTTTTTTCAATATAAATGACTTGTGAAAAATATATCAGTCTAGTAAAACCAGAAAATATGGAAAAATCCTAGCAATGTGAAAGTGAATCTAACTTCAGGACCTTTGACCAAGGCCTTTGGCTTTCATCCAACTTTGATGTTTTTTTGTTTGGTTTTTTTTTGCTGTTTTTTTGGTGGTTTTTTTTGAGGGGGGGCTTGAACTTGCTGTTACAATATATAGTGCAAAATAAGTGGACAGGATCAAAAGCATTTTGAAAGATTTCCTTTTTAAAAGGAATCTCACTCAGCCCACTGAGGTTTCCTTCCTAGTTCTTAAATGTCAGACCCATGTTAAATAGAATTTCTCTGTTCCTTTCTGCTGCACCAGGTTTACTGGGTGTCGTGGTCCTCTAGAGACCTGTGTGCATGTTGCGTTATCGTTCAAATCACAGTTGTGGGGAAGCACTGTGCATAAAGAGAGAGGAGTTAATTACTACGGTTTGCGTATCCCGCTGCACCTCAGAAAACCCCAGGAGCAATGACTCTTACCTTCTATCCATTTTGCCATCTGACTCTAAAGAAAGAACAGGAAAATGGGGTTAGTTAAGAAACTAGAAGTAGTGTGGTGATAGGTCTGTTCAGAAGCTGTGAGGATGCAACCAGAACACAGGTGCAGCTAGTGGAGTAGGTACAGATCCAGCCATCCTTCCTGAGGCAAAACTCTTCGATATTAGTAGTGCTGTGTAATCTTCCTAAAGCCTTTCTTAACTCTTCCAGCTGGAAAATCTCATGACAATTTTCTCAAAACTATTTTTGTTTTTATTTTGGTTACTTTGAGTCTGATTGTAGCACATCCCCAGAGTGTAATAAGAAACAACTTCAAGGGCAGATGCTTGATGGGAATTAGGAGGAAGTAATTTTTCCCCTTAGGACTGCTGTGTAGTGCCAATAAAGAAAACACCAGGCTTTTGTTTTTCAGGAAGTGGCATTGTGCCATCATTTGTATCCTCGTGGTGTACCAGGGGAGTCTGTCGGCAAAAAATATCCTTTAAAACACCAGCATTTACTGTAAATATCATGGAATCTGGCAGAGACCAATAGGCTGGGCCTGGGGAACTCAGCCTACTTCACTCCATGCTTGAAAGTTAAGACTGCTCTGCTCTCCTTTTCACTAAGCAAGAGGCTGTGACCGCTGTTGACGCACTATGTTGTGGCACAGTGCTGAATTAGTAGAGTTAGATAGTTTGGGATGCTGGGGCATCGCTTTTTTTTTTGTCACATGGAGGCTAATGCGAAGATCTAACCGCAGAAGCAAGCACTTCTGGATATGGTGGATGGGTGGCAGTTCCCAATCCTGTGCTGTAGGATTCTCACCGAGTTCTCTCACTGCATTTCTCTGATTAATGTCATCAATGATTTTTTTATTTTTAACGTGGTGGTAACTGGCTTTTTAAAAATGAACTGCACAGAGCTGGTGCTTTGCATGCTCATGCTTTGCATTAGCTGCAAAGTTGCTTTTTGAAATTTACCTCTGTCCATCCTCCAAATCTAATAGACTCTTTAACTTATGTTAAATAGGTAGGATTTTGTTTTAAAACTAATTACTCAAAAAGCTACTCAGGTAGTAAGCTGAAGTGAATTCTGTTTCTTTTGTTAGTTTGAATAGCTGAGTTGATTACATTGAAAAATGAATCTGCACTTCTAGGAACTCTAGCACTTCAGACACTTTAAAAATAGTTCTTCAGAGGAAAACCAGAGTTGCAACACATACACAATTCCTAACAGCAAAGCTCAGACCTGCTGTACCAGAACACAAGGAGATCTAGAATTCTAGATAAAAAATCATGAGTTTTTTCACTTACCTCCAAAGACATTGTCAAGCATTTGTTTTTTGATCATACAAATTATTACTGCTATAAAACCGATTGCTAGAAAGGCTCCCAGAGTAACTCCAATAATAAGATATGTGAAATCTGCAAAAATTGAAAACAAACCAGTGAATACACACTAACAATTAAAAAATATAACTGTGTTTCAACTGTGTAACACAAACGTAAAAAGTTAAAATCCTTTTTTTGTTTGGTTGATTATTTTTAATGGTTTTCCCTTCTTCAGAAGGGGCTGATAATGTTAAGCCAGACCAGATAGCTGAGAATATTAACATACAAGACTAGCCCTGCACAGCATAAAGCCATGTGAACCTGTGGGTAAGGGGCTCAATGCACTTTTATGGTAATGAACGAGCTTAGCCTTTGGTGTGTCCAGATCTCAACTGAGTTTTACAGCTACAACTGACTTTTCCACCAAAGTGGATTCCACTATTCCCACTGCCTCTTCACTCTCTATCCCCTCAGACTCACTTTCTTGCCTCCCCTACCTGCACGTGCACAGCTTCATCTCCTCCTCCCTATCCCAGTATCCTGCCCCACCTGACTGCTCTGCCTGTAAGACTTTGCTAGGAAGAAGGAGAAATTTTAAGCATACATTTTGAAGTATATCATGATTTTTGCATCATTTTGTGTGTGTAAGGGTCTACCTTCATCTATCGGGCTGGAGTGTTGTCTGTGTGCAGGACCTGTGGCACTTCTGGCTCTTCCCTATGCTTATGTTTACTTTCAAACTTTTCAAGCCCCAGTAACATAGAAAACTCTGCTGTGCTAGACAAAGTGCAACCACACAAGTAGATGATTATTTTCTATACATAAGAAGTACATGAATTCTTCCACATATATTCCTTCTCATTATATATAGTTCTTTGTTTCTAGCTTCTTGTCTGGAAATGAAAATCTCCCCATGAACTCACCTATTTCCTCCTCTGAGTTTTCAGAAGCATAGACCTTTGCTTTCCAAAAATCTGAAATGTAAATGTTTTAGTCTGTTAGGACATCAGGAAAAATGCTCTATGCCCACCTAGGCTAAAACTGAGAATGATGTATCAGTCTTTCTGTCCTCTTTAGATCTTAGGGGCTATGCTTTCATTTCTTCTCCAGTAAAATGAATATTAGCAATAGGATTGCTTTTAAACTTGAAGCATCTCTGAAACTCTTCTTCCCAAAGCCACAAAGCTGACCATTTTGGTCTCTTTAGAGATGTCTGCCTTGAGTCTGCTTTTCAGACTGCTGAAATTCTCTCTTGAGCTGAGTGTGGGCTTTGGAGATTCTGCTGTTATGTCAGAAAAAACTGATATATTGGGTGGCTCTGAACAGATTTGGTTTTATTTCCTGGGCTTAGTCACATTTCTAATCCCAAATTTTCATAAGTTATGAATCAAGCTTCAAAATTCTGGAGAGAAGCTTAAAAAAAAACCTCTTGTGTTTTAAACCAAATGTATTTTGGGAGCTATAATTCTGAGCTGAAAGTCCTTTTTTTCCTAAATTTTTCTTCATGATCAAAATGTCTCAAAACTTATTTTACACAGGCAGAAATGTTTTCTCTCCAAAAACCCCATGGCACTGTGAGATGGGAGTTGAGCGGGGTGAGGAATCCAGTTGTGGATTTGACCGCAAAGCTTCTTGTTCAACATGACCAAAATCAAAGTTACAAAGAAAAGGAAATTTATTTAAATAAATAAATAGAAGACTACATAGTGTGTGTAAAAAGCAAAGCTCCTGATTTTCCAGATTAAAAACCAGTCTCTTTTAGTATCTTTGCTCTTGGCTGCAAATTCATTTCACTATAAATTTAAAAAAAAAAAAAAAAAAAAAAAAACCTTTTTTCCATCCCTCTAATTATTCTTTGTGCTCGTATGAAGGATGTTTTAAATTCAAACATAATAAAAGTGATATTGTATTACCTTTATTATCCTAATGGTCATAATACATAGACCTTAATGTATGCTTTCTAATGGAATTAAACCAGTTACAGATTATGTGTTTTATGGCAGAAATAATATTTTACATGGAATATTTTATGTAGATCAGTTTAATATATTGAGATTTAATTATTAGTTTCTTCTTAAAAAAGGAGGGAGGGAAATCTCTGAAAACCCACAGGACTGAAGAGAATACTTTCAATTCATATTTTCAATATGATTTTAATTAACATTTAATACCATTTACTGGATGCTGTTTAAATACCATTTGCTTTTGAGGAGCGAGTGTTAGGTAGCTGGCTTCTGTTTGCTTTGGTTTCTCACTAGGTGGAAAGAAATGGATTGACGCAGTCATACACATGCGTGTCGTTGGTTGATCTAAGTCCCACCTTCAGCTCAGACCTCTTGGGGGTGTGCAAAATTCCCAAAGGTGATAGATATGCTTCCTAATGCTCTGCAGTATCCCAGCCCCAGTTCTAGCTTTCTGAATGCCTCTCATCAAATACAAAATGTCTTCAAGAAAAAAGGTGTTGCAGGCAATGACTCCACTGAAAATAATTCCTGAAAAACATTACTCAAAAAAAGGTATTTTGGCTGGTATTTAGCAAAATTCTCAGCTGCACCTAAATTTTGCAAGGTAGGCATTGTCGTCGTCCAGGTAAATGGGCTCCTTCCTCAGTCCTTCTCCATAGTAATAGATGAAGACAGGAGTCCCTCCCACACGGAGATAGGAATAGCTCTGGTCGTCGCCAGGCTCCCCTCTGTCCAAGGTGCACGGATGTGGCATTGCTTGTACCTTTCTGTGTAACGCTTGGAGGTGTGTCAATGGATTTTCAGTATCAAAGTATCTATGCAAAGTGCCTTTTGCATGTCTTGCTGCTCTTGGGTCTGCACCTCTTTGCTCCAGGGAAATACTATTAATGGAACTTGCAGTGTTTGTTTGAGCTATTGATAGCTAGTCAGTCAGTAATAGGGAGCAATTGTTGCTGACTTTCTCCTCACATCTGTAAGAACAGTTGGTTACCCATGCCTTCTGTGGCAGACAGTCTTACTCCTCTGGGCTCTTGGAAGTATCCATAGGAAGACGCAGAGGGCTTCAAGAGCCAACAAAAGGGATAGTGAGAGTGACAAGCTTCCATGTATACTGAGAAAGATGACAAGAAGACAGAACACTGCTTCAGATCTGTGGATAGCACTACTTGCAGAGGCAGGAGCATGCACCTGGTGGGTGAAAGGGAGAGCAGCTACTCTGCGTGCCTCAGGTGGGGAAAACCACTATGTGGGATTCCCCAAGGGCAGGCGATTTTCTGTGAATGTCTGCTTGAAGTAGGATGGCATGGGATTTGTGGTTGGCAACACTGATATTTTTGCCACCAGAGGGTGCCTGCCCCCTTATCTAATGTCTTGGAGATCACAGTAACCCATGTAAACTTCTGTCCTGTAGCTGCTGCCTGCACCATCTTCCCTGTTAGTTCATCTCAGCCCCAATGTTAACAGAAATCCTGCTGACAGTTCCTATCTGTGTGACCCAATTGCTCTCTGCCCAAAATGGAAGTGAGAGACCATGAAGTAAGAGAGAAGTTCTGAGGATGACCAAGTCCTGTGAAAGCTTTAGGAGCATCCTGAGTCAGGAGCTTCAATGTTCAAGGGAGAGGCGCAGAGACCAAAAGTGGCTTGCAGATAGCATGCACATGGATCAGTTTCTTCCTTATGCTCCACTGAACTATTATGTAGTGCCAAACACGATGCTTAGCAGCTTTGCCATCCCATCTGCAGATAGCATGTATTTAACATCAGGGTGTTTTCTGAATAGCATACAGATGATCCCTTAGCACTCAAGCTAGGAAATTTTAGCTAGAAAACCCAGCAAAATACTCCACTATCTCAACGTATGTTCCTTCTCTCAGGATCAGAGTTCTAAACAAATTTTTAAACAGCATACATGCATTCAGACTGGTAAATAAATAACCCTACCACAGTCAGGGAAAATAAAAAACCTCTCTAAACGGATGGAAAAGAAACACAATAGATCACTTACGTAACAGAAGAAGAAATGTCGTTAGGACTGATATCCAGCTTGTTAGTGAGATCATTATGAAGTTTTGACAGAGTAATTTCTCCCAAATTTTCTGAATTTAGGTCTTCTGCAGTGAGAGGGGAAAAAACAAAGTCAGGTCATGTGGCTCTATGAGGAAGTAACAATTGCATCCTGCGTAGTTAAACTTGCCTCTTTTGGGGTTTAAGTTCAATATATAAATAAACATAAATAAATGTTCTCTGGGGAAGATGGACAGAGCCTGATTCAGCTATTTGGTCTCTAAGTGACCTTTGAATGCTAACATTTATTTTTACAAAATTGTAAAGGTCCTACTAGAGTGGCTTGGTCTCTGCTGAAGTCTTCTAAGTCCAGTGTGGTGCAAGTGACTTTTCTGCCTTACAAGGAGAACCTTCTGTTGCCAGCTTTTTTTATGTTAACATCAATGCCATCATAATATTTTGAGAAGAGTACTTGGCTGAACACAGAGAATGCAGAGTGGAAGAAACTCACCACAGCTGCAGATGTATTGCAAGCCAGTTCCTGGAAAATAAACCCATCAATGCCAACTTCTGCCTTAGAAAAATGTCCAGACGTGGTAGGAACTAAAAAACAGTAACTTACTGACAGATGATGTCTCTGATAGGAGTAAAATTTATTCGTTGGACTACGGTGAAAAAATAAGCAAATTTTCCTGTTCTTCATGAAAATTCACATTTTCAAACACATTAACCCATTGCAAAACTGAATCACAGCAAAATGTAGCTAAATATTAATGTGTTTTGCTAAATGAGCCCATACTTCCCAAGTCATTTTAGGTCCATCCCTCAGGGATGGAAGACACAAGAACATGGGCCTCCTTCCCCCTCCTCCCCTCAACCCACCCAGCAGAAGTCTCTGGAGGGCCTCCGTATTGCTTTTACCTGTCGATTCTTGATGTGCCTATCTGCATCAGGTTAGTTTTTTTGCTCTCTGGTATCTTCATGTCATGTAGCTGCTTCTGTACTCCAATGAAAATAATCTGAAACATAACTTGAGCAAAAAGGTTTAAGAGAAAAAACTCTTGGATATTTGCTTTTCTTCCTCTTTGTGAAGGAACGTCTCATCTTTCTTCTTGAGTAAACTACAGCTGTAAAGCCCTACTTTCAGAAGTCTGTTCTTAATGGGGCTGTTGTAAACCATAAGGGATGCTGGTGACTATGTGTATGGCCGTCTTGGCAGAAAAATGGCTGCAGATGAGCAAGGTGTTCGTGAATGTTTAGTTGATCTGACAAGACATGAGTGAAGAATCATGTTTATGGCTTCCTAGTGTTTGTGAAAGGATAACACAATCTTAGGCAACAAGTATGACTCTTGAGGCACTGAAAATACAAATAAAGATGATACATGAATCCCCTGAGGTGGCCTTAATTCCTGGCTTATTTTGCTTTGTGAAGTATAGGTAGAACTGGTTGGATGTGGTACCCTTAACCACAGTATTTGCCAGTGCTTTGACCCATTGTGAGTGTGTGGGTATACAAGTGTGTAATTCACTGGTGTTCTCTCACTGCTTCTGGTTCTCTCTGGGATCAGAGTTGGAAACACAGAAAGCAAACAAAATTCTCTGCACCAGATGGAGGGAAAAGATATCAGAATCCTAGTAAGAAACACTAAATGTTTTTGTACGTTATATGTTTTGTCAGCAAATGATCTCATGCTCTGAAGTTTCCGAGAACCTCTTGTGGAAGGAATAACGTGAATGTTAACCTTCTCTTTTCTTTTTCTTTTTTTTTTTTTTACCTCTGGCCTAACTCAGTGGTCTCTTATTTCAGAGAATAAGCTAAGCATTTAAATATATGAGTGTTTGGCTGAACGCTGTAAGGCTGCTTGGTTTATTCCATCGCTTCTTCTCCACAAAATGTTTCAGATAGCTTGGCTAGCTGGCTGTGCACTGCTGAGTATGTATGCTTCACTATTCTCATTCACTGCATACCTCTGGTGAGGAAGGGCACTGATCAGAATAAGCCAGACTTAATAAACTCCTACTTTGCTACTACGTAGTAGGTTTATTCTGATTCTTGACCAAACTGGGAAATGTAGTTTCAAACATAATCATCGTTACCACCCCTCGGTTACCCATCTCCACCATGCGGCCACTGGGCAGGATATATATGTTTAATTAATTCTGCCTTTACCTTCGACCTGTAAATAGAGGGAGATTCTATGTCAGATTTATGCGTTATATGAATAACAAGAATTTCTCAGGAGACCCTATCCTGGTGAAAGAGGCTAACTGTAATTTTCAGCTGTGAGTAATTGTATATAATATAATCCTAAATGATTTTTCTTCTGTAATTTCATTAGAGTTTAGAAATTTAATTAGATTTTGAATCACTCTGAAATAAAGTAGCAAAACACCCAGAGACTAAGAGCAGTGGTTATTTTGTCCTCTGAGGCCAGAATTCTTGGTCTCAAATTGGCATGTGTTCATTAGGAGGAAGTTTGCAGAAGTTCTTGATATATTATTGTCTTTCAGAATGGACTCTGAATAGGTCTTTGGAGAGCATTAGAAGAGCACACAATTATTATACAGACTCTTTTTGGGGTTTAAGATCATCTGCCTTGCATATACTTAATAAAAATATGCCTCTAAAGTTGTTTAAGAAATTGTGGAGATAGGGAAGATGCTCCTCCAGTGCCCCAGTGCTCTTCCTGGTTTATTAGCAACTCCAGTACCTGTGTATGATGGTACAGAGAGGAGTTGTTTACTTTACTTTAATGATTAGGTAGGTTTATGGTTATTTTTATTGCTACACATATGAACTGTCATGGTGGCTGTAATTAGAGGCACACTAAAATGCTGTTCCTTCTCTTCCATCCGAGGTTCAAAAGAAATCTCTGTCCTTCTGGCAAACTTTGATTCTCTACTGAATTTGTCCCAATGTGTGAAAACCAGAAACAAATTACATAAACAGGGCACGGTAAAGATCAGTGCAGCAGCCTGCAGTTATTGAAGGTCCCGGGGCAGTTGTAGTGGGTTCAGAAATGGGATCCTCTTAAAAGACTCCTAGGGCCAGGGTATGCAAGTGCTTGTTCACTTTTTATTTTAACTGGTAGAGTATGGCTTGTTTCTGTGAAGATGCTTAACTGAAAAACGGATTTGGGTGTTTAGGAGCACTTTCTCCAAAGCCTGTACTGTCATGGCAGGGCCTGTTTTCTCATTGGTATTATTTGGTTGAGATAGGACTATCTACATGATTTTGGACTGTTAAGTCCTTACAGGGCAAAGCATGTAGTGAATTGTGGTGTTAGGAAGAGAGAAGGAAGTCTGGGTTATTTTCAGAATGGCAACAATACAAGGAACTGTAACAGAGCCACAGACAGCATGAATGAAAGAATCTGGCAAAAGTGAGCAAGGTAGGAGAGACAGCAAATTTTGTGAAATGAAGAATTCCAGCAGAAACAAATCACACAGAAAATAATGCTCTCTACGTAATGGTAATCCAGCATATTTGAAGAGAAATAAGGAACTCCAATGCAGCAGGATGCATGTCAATCCCAAAGTGAACAGTCAAAAAGAAACCTTCAGGCTAACCAGGATGTTCTACCACTGACTGGTCTATGTCACTGTTGATAGCATCATCTGTATTGGCCACTGCAGGCAGAAACAGGGTGGGATGGTTCAGTGGTCTGGTTGTTTTGTTCCATTGTCAGCTCTCAATGACAGTTCATCAGTGCACAAATCCAGTCCTCAGGCTCAAAATCTGCTTTCAGAGTGTGGCCACTTAAGTCTCAGAGTCACTGTAGGAAGAAAAAGATGGAAAGTTTTTGTGTACTTGGCTTGATAGATATCAATGGATCTTAAGCAATCTTGGGTGATCTGGTGTGTGTGAACATGTTACCTTCCATTAACGTGTCACTTCACATCATGGAACAAATCAAGGAAAACATGTTCAGGCTGGTTACTGCCAAAAAATTGAGGGTCTTTTGCTATGGGCATCTGGAACAAATTGAAACCATGCTTGAAAACTCACAGCTGTTCTGCCTTTGCTATTTTCTCCATCTCCTCCTCTGTCAGGACTCTGAGCTGCTGGGACAACTGGAAGGGATTCCACATCTCAGCAAGCAACAGAATCACAGATGTCGGGTGTGTTAACAAAGGGAAACACGCCTGCACCAGCTATTTAGTGCCTTCTTCCCCTGACATTAAGGAATGCTACAGGAAACCATTCAACATTTCAATCTTGCTCCTCTTTTTTCCTCTTTTCCTCCTTGTCTGTTTCCTCTTCAATATGAAGGAACATGCTCATACGTTTAAAAAAAACACCTTTTTTCTTTATTTTACTTGAGGGATGCTATAGCTTTGTGACAAAGGAGACAAAGAAAACAGCCTGGGACAGGTGTACTTGAGTCTCTTCCATGCATCATCAGGAAAGAAAGTGTCAAAGCAGTCCATAGCTCGGCTGAGCAGTCTTTTCAATTTGCAGACATTCTGTCCCCAGTCTTGCTCTATTCTCACAAGGCTTACAAAATTATGTGCATATAATTTCTTCATGGAAATTAGAATGTTTTCTTCCATACCAGATGGATTTGGATTATTTGATCAGTTAGTCTGCATCTATGTGTCATTATTCCTTGTTTCAGAATGAAGAGGATTTTTTGCATTGCTAAACTAGACTGGTTCTGTATGACACTGCAGCAGCAAAGAAGGACATAGCAGAAGGACATTTCTTCTATTGTGAAGGAAAGTACCTGTACATCTCTTTGGGAAGTTGTACCTCTTTTGAGTTCAACACCTATCAACTAGCACACTAGGAGATGGCATAAAATGCAGGTAGGCAGACATTTGGGTTGGAAAATCATCATAGGAAACTATGTGGCTAATCTTTTTGCTTGAAAGGTGCATACCTGGTGCACGAAAACAGTCAAAATCATTCTAGACTGAACTTTAGACTCCAACAACTCTGCCGTAGGCAAGGTTTTGGATCCTGGGGGACCTGCTGATACTATTTCCAGAATGATGCTTTAGACCAAAGGATTTCAACTCATTTCTGATTTTGAACTTCTAAAAAAATTCTAGAAGAGATACGAATCTCCAGGTAGTGATTTTAGGCTCACAGATCTGCTCTTAGAATTACCTTTGTTGACCCTTAAACATAGTGCACAGCCTCATATATTTGTAGTTCACAGCTCAGAGGAAAGATTTTACAGAAACTTGCAGCCTTACTTGTCTTTAGACCACCGTAATCCAATCTGGAGCCTGTTGCATAACATGTTTATAAAAGTTGGAGACAAATAGTCTAGTATGAAGTAGTTTATTTAGGTTAAAACGTGAATAAGGAAGAGTCTTTCAGGCTTCTCATAATGCCTCCAGCTGGCCAGTCAGTTAGTTGTGAGAGTCTGGAAACACGAGGATGCTTGAGATGACTGGGCTAAGGAAAGAGGAAATAGGAAAGAGGTCAGGATCCTGCCTTAGACCCAGCAGTCCATTAGTCACTGGGAGGGATGTGTGGGAATATACTGGGCAAAAGGTTATCAAGTTAAAGGAACTGAGAAGACTGAAAATTAGACTATGTTTCTCCGAAAGCAAGGTTGTAAACAGTAGTCAATGGAGACAGACACTGTTTTTGTAGCTTGATCTTGTTTTATTTTTAATAGAAGCAGCTAACAATTTAGTAGTAACTTGAGATCATCTGGTGTGACTTGCTTTTTCCTGTGAAACGGATTATTTTTCTCATCTTTCAGAGGGCCAGCAGATGGGAAGCTTCTTTTAAATCTACAAGAATTTCACCAATTGTAAAATATCTTAACTCTCAAATTCAATTGTTTGGTGAGCTCAGATACCTTCGGGAGGTCTGAGAAGCACACATACAAAACAATGTGATCATATCAGTCTTGTTGCTGATCTAGAAGGATCTATGGATCCTGGCTCTCACCAACACTGCCTCTTGGAGATATCCAGCAATATTTTGAGCTAGGATGTTTAAAGAATGCATTCTCCTATATGGATAATCTATTGCTTTTTTGACTGTATGTCCCTCTCTATTGTATGGATAGATTTGTTGTGTTGAGTAGAAGACATTTATTACACTATGGAAAAGTCAGCAGTCTAACCCTGATGATGATGCTTGAACAGAGGCTGTTACTAAGTCAGAGAATCTAATTTGTATTTTTCTCTCTTTACTAAGAACAAAACTAACAAACTAATAATAATAATAATAATAAAAAAAAGCACTATCTAAAATTGATTTAGAAGAACTCTATTGCTCTAATACAAGCTTTTTAGAAATGATATTTTGTGCTACTATGGGAAATGTCAGAAATAAGAAACGATAATTCAATCTGCTGCATATTTCCATAATGGTCTTCAGTAACACTGCAGTCTTTCCTGTCCCCTTTTTCCTGTCCTGTTCCCACCTGACTTAAGAACAGATCTTCTCCCCATCTGAAACAGATAATGAATGGGGCAGAGTGAAGAAGGCATTTGTTCAGCTTATCTCTTTACTGCCATCATGCAGTGCAAGTAACAGGCCTTATTTATTATCCAGCTCCTGTGCCAAACACAAAACAAACTTGTACAACCCCAGCAAATCTGCTTATATGCATAGGCAGGCGCTTAGGTAGCTGAGGAGCAACAAGCTGAGGCAGCTCCTGTGGCTGAGCACACAGCAGCGCAGCACTGTGAGGGTCCTTCTGCACCACAGATCCCCATCCCCTGCTGTCACAGACAGATGTCCTTCACTACTTGATCCAACTGCATCAGAAAGCGAGGTTGGGTTGGGGAGGCTGGGAGCAATCTCTGCTTGCTTTTTTACCACTGTCTTCAGCTACCTCTGTACAGTTCACCTCCAAGCTGGAGTTGAGAATCTGTTCAAGGAGAAAAGGGTCCCTCTTCTCAGAACATGTGGATTTCCATACACTCAGCATCCCATTGAAAAACCTCTATGTTGCATGTGTGTTATTGCTGAAGTTTCTCTGAGCGAGCTACTGGAGGAAGAGATTCCTTGATGTACTGAGTGTTCTCTGAAGCGCTGTAAGTCACAGTGGGGATGCTCTAGCTTTCTGGAATGGTGCTACAGGAACTGGGAGGCTGTGGGAGAAACAACAATGCCACAAAGCTGTGCTGCCCCTACATGCTGAAGATGTCCTTGGAGGCGACCCTGGCTCTCTTAACAAAGAGTTTAGGCTTGGGTGACCTTAAACAAAGGCTCCGGTACTCACTGGATGATATTGTCTGCTCTTCATGTTATCAAGTGTGTTTCAGTTGCTGGAGGGCTCTGTGCTGATAAAGTTCCTTTACTGTGGCAGCATTGCTGGAATTCTTCCTGTGTAGGTTTTCATACGACACAAACAAAACATCCCAGGCAGCCCATCTTTGTCGTTGTTGCACATTCTGATGCACCCAGCTGTGTCTTAAAATACCTTTGAAGTGTGTGATGATAACTTGGAAAGCTCCTAAGCAGCCTCTGAAAATGTCTCAGTGTTTACTCTTTGCAGGTGGCATGTGGTGGGGGAGCAAAGTGCACTGGCTGTAAAAATTCAGAGCTAGAGAGAGCTAGGGTAAAGTATGAGAGAAAGAAAGGATAAAGTATGCCCAACTGCATCTAATATTCCTGCATCTCCTGTCCACCCGTACTCTGTATAAGCAGAGAAAGACAGGCATGTTAGACTTTGTTGAAATTAAGCCACTGTGAGTAAAATGGGCTAAATGGTTGCAAGGGCCGTGTGGTCACCCAAAAAAAGGCTGAACAGCAGAGACTCTGGAAATCTGGAGCTGGAGTTATACTGTATAGGAAAGTAAACCATCATAACTTTGGAAGAAACTATAAAGGCAGAAGGTTTAGCTTAGCCCACTTCAAACAGCATGTGTTTCTAATGCAGAGGAAAACTTGAGTTTGTTTTTGCAAATTGTCTTCAGAGTTCTGCACTTTGCAGAAGTCCAGGACTGTGAGGCAGCTCCCAGCCATGCTCACCTGCATCCTTCTCATCTTAAACGACTACTGCAGTCCAGGTACAGGGCAGCAGCATTTTCTGCTCTCCAAGAGGTGCTGTGTACTTTTGAAAATCAGCCTGCTCATTTTACTGCTAGCTTGGAAAGCAGAGCACAATCCTTAGCCAGTGTTTATAAGAATATAAACATAAATAGCTGTGTTCATGGTAAGGCTAAAGATGCTCAGGAAAGAAACAAGGAAATCAAATGATGTGAAAATAATGATACCATAGCCAAAACAGAGTGCTTCTACTGTTCTTTTTCTAAACAATTATGTTTATATATATCAGTACTTACCCTACTTAAAATAGGGTGTGAAACAAGACAGATAAGACACCCAGTGCAGTCAGAGTTCTTGGTCTTTAGAGCTTTACCTTGTCTTGATGCATTTGACTTCTAATTGTACAGTTTCTTGAGGTATTTTGGATATCAATAGTTTTTAAATGTACTGATCATCCTTTTTCTTTAGGGTGAACTATAAGGGAATGACCAAATAAAATTGTCCACCCATAATAACGCTTATTTTTAACGGATCTATTAGGCTTTGAGGAGAAGAATCAAGGGAGGTAGACTGGAGGAGAAGGTGGCAGAGCTGACAGGTTTGCTTTTGCTTTCAGTAACTATATTGGAGGTCATTTGGTACTTTGCTATTGTTTTCATGTATGCCCTTTCCTGTTTTAATGATGCTGCTGTCTGGAAAGGAAAATAGGTCCTCTGAGTCCTGCACAGGATGGGATGCAGTGCTGGAGGTGAAGAGTGAGCTGGGAAGCAGGAGGGGATTTGTACAGCTCATGGTCACAGTCTCATCAAATGCAACAAGAGCTGTGTTAGATCATGTGTCAGGCCCTGGTGTGCCGATGACCAGCAGATCAAGAAGCCAAGGAAAAGATAGGCACATGAGAATTGTCAGTGACACGGTGGGGGAGCAAGAAATGGAGGGTACTGGGCTAACTATGGCCCTCATAGGCCCCTTTTGCCCTGGAAAATCTGCACTCATGCAATCAATACAGTACACAAGTGCTTACAAACATGTAGCTTACACCTCTGGAGCAAAAAAGAGATGTTTTATGCATGTCAAGTGCTTTTATGCTGATTTAACTGCTTTCACAGTGAATCATGCAACTAAAGAAAATTTCCCTTTTGGAACAATATTTTAAATCAGGACAAAATGCAAATGTAGGTTCAGTTGTTCAGTTGTGATAAACCCAAACTTAATTTAAGCATTTTTGCTAATGCAGCTAGAGAGACCATTTCTCTCGCTGCAACAGCTGTTGTCCAGGGAGGCATTTGAATGAAGAGCCTCATTGTTTTGGCAAGGAAGGGCAGGGAATGAGGATTTCCTCCCTGGCTTCTCTCCACACTGGTCCTAAAGAATCTGCATTTGCTGGCCTCTGTGGGTAGCAAAAAGGTCACTCACTGTGCTGGCTGGTGAATGGGGGAAGTAGCGTTTTGCTGTGTGCTGATGAAGTAGTTTATTGGTATTTCAAGAATAATGGTGTCAAAGGCATGGCATCTGGCTCTGAAGACAGGTTTTGGGGAGCAAATATGTCCTTTGTTGAGATAGTGTTGATTTCTTATAAAAATTGTGCTGACTGAAGTCTCCCTTAGTGCATAGGTACCTCTCAGAAAGCACAACTGTCCTTACGTATCTCAAACGTCATAGGAAAAAGCTGTCTGTAGTTTGCCTACTTCTGAAATCCAGAACTGCATTAAGGTAAGAATATGTTTAAGCGGTCATGGCTGACATTGCTACTTGGCAGACTAAAACCATGGATCTAGGAAATTTAGGGGTATATTTAAATATAAAATTGACAAATGCATTTAGTAAAACAAATTTTCAGGAAATAATAAGAGTATCATAACACACTGCTTATAGCTACTACCTGCTGCTACAGGTACATAGCAATATAAGTACATGAAGCTCTCCCAGAGTAGCTTTGCAACTTCAGTGGCTAGGCAACATATGAAAAAGCCTAAGGATCCATTGCTGCTTTTGACCAGGGCAGGAAAAGTCAGTTTCTTTATGGCCAAATGCCTGCAGTTTGGTTCTTCCAAATGATCCGCTAAGGAATGTGGTGTTGGTCTGAATGAAATGTTTGCTGTCTCTTCTGTCCCTAGGTGTCAAACAGGGTTTCCAACAGAATAAATATTTCAATAAAACATGGAAAGGCTGAGCTTCTATCTGAAATGAACTCCTGAAAACGCCAGTTGTTCTTCTGAGAATGTAGATGGTATGCCCAACACAAGTTGTAATTCAGGTACTTCATATCGCTGTTATCCTCTCTTGGCCAGTGCGCTAGCTGAGTTGCATTCTCATGATGTGCTGTAACCAGAGGACAGAATGATGCATTGCACTGGCACAGCAAAAATTTGATGCATCCTGGGATGCTTTATTGACTAGTGAATTCAGCCATCATAGAAGGATGCACAAAATGTGTGATACAGAACTTCCACAAGAAAACATAGTAAGTTTTTGAGTAGCAATGTTCAGCTTGGGTTATTATTTTTTTAACAATAAATACTTTAAAAATCCTGACCATCTTTTGCTACGTACCAAATGATAAGGGAGTCATTTAATGTCAGACCACTAGTAAAGGGCAATGATGACCGGTGAATAGCAAACTGGCTCCTGCAGACCAACCAGCATGCTTAGATTGTTCCTCAAACATACACATGTTGTATTTTACTCTTGAAATCCTGTTGGAGGCAGATTGTGAATGGACATAAAGCAGAGCCACTTGAACAAACAACCCAGTTCTGCTTCAAAGTAATTGCCACTTATTTTGTTTATAATTTGAGCAATGCTGGTGACATGACATTATACTTAACTGCATCCCATTTTGGTGCTAACTAATATTTGCCCTAACACTTGGCATAAATAAGCTGGGACTTCTCTTGAGACAAAGCAGATATTGCATCTTTAATGGAATATAATAGGCATAAACAAGCCAACTGCCCTGCTTTGGGATTAGAATTATGTGATTTTTCTCCTTTTACATTTAACAAACACTGAAAAGCACTAGAAGTCATTAGGCAATCTTCATAAGCACCAAGTTGAAATAAAACAATCATTCATCATTCATTTCCATGCAGATTCCCTTCAAATACATTGTCCACCTGTGAAGACAGTCACTTTCCTCCTTGGCATGGTGCTGCGGAAAGCTGGAAGTTTTCAGGTCCTGGCAGAAGCTTCCCAAAAATCTGTCTCTTTGCATGGTGGGGCTTCACCTGCCTCGCTCTGGCATGCCAAGCAGAGTGAGTGGAGAGATGTGAATGGACAAACAATGAAGAAGGGCACCGAAATCCACATCTGAATGCCTGAAATGAAACATATGTATGTTCCTAGTTACCTCTCTGACTTCCTGAAGCACTTGCATAGAGAGTTAGGTAAGTGAAGATCTGTTTTAGCTCCTTCAGCAGGAATTTATGCACCTACATTACGGTTTAAATGCTTAAATGAGGTTAGAGAATCTAACCAGTGTTGTCTTTCTGACTCACCAGGCCTGAGATCTTTCCCACGGAGACTGTGTTAATGATGAGCAATAGGCAGAAACAGCATCTCAGTGCACAGTCGCTTTGCTAGTAAAATCATCGCTATGCATGATTGAGTGACAGCCAAAGCATTCAACTTTGACTACATAACTAACTTCTTCCTGCATCACAACACAAATTAATCTTATGGGAGGGATCTGAACAAGGCTGTCTTTCCCACTAAATCCTTGAAGCACCCTAAATTCAGGCAGATACCATTCCTCTGCCTTGTCCACCCGTAGCTAGCTTACAGAAAGCCTCCCACTGTTCCTCTTCCCCTTAATATTCAGCACCTTGTGACACAGATTTATTTGAAGAAGTCCTTAAAAGCTGTTATGTGATACACAAAAATATGAGGTGACCTTTGGTCACAACTTCCATTGAGTAATGTGTACTCCCGTCTTCTTTGTTCTGTGGAAATCAAGTCTGTGGCCATAACGTGTTTCTTGTTTTCCTTCCCACTTATTTGTCACTATCCTTTTCATTCAAGAATGTATCCGATGCAGCAGTTCGGAGGCAATATGGGGTCACTTTAAGGTGTTTATGTCTGGGGTAGAAGGAGCAGAACCACTATGAGAAGAATTTGAGGGCTGACTTTGAACTATGTGAATTTGTACTATGTAAGCTGCACCAGAAAAGGGAATGTGAGGTTACTGCAGTCACTCAAGCTTGGGTATTAGTCATTCCAAAACTATGCTGTTGAGAACTTTGGTGGAGGGGCAGCATCAGAGAGGAGAAAATAGAAAGTAGAATGTGGGATCTCAGGACTGCAAACCACTAAAAGGCAAAAGTGCCATAATTACAAACTCATTTCTCATCCAGAGAAGTGGAAACAGTACAGATAGCACTTCCTCAGGTCTTTGAGGAAACAGAACAAATCTTGTTCAGTGTACATCCATGCATCTAAATTCAGGTCATGACTACTGCGTTCAAGGGCAATCTAAAGTTTGTTCTTCCCTCGTCTGGGCTTTTATTCTTTTTTCTACTCCCTGGTTAGCTAGGGAAGTCCAGGCCTTGCAAACACTTGCCTGGAAATGCAGGTTGGGCTGGAGCTCCTCTCTTGAAGACTTGCTTGGGTCCATTTTCATCTCTTGGTCTCTTCATTTTATACTTTTCTAAGCATTTGTTGTTGTTCTTCCTGTTGTTGCTTTGTTTTGTTCTGTTTTGTTTTTCCCACCAAGCCCTTTGGTTGTTCTGTCTCCTAGCAGTGAATGCAGCAGGTTTTGATTAAAGGTTATTTCCCAGATGTTCAAAGGTGGAGAAAGTTAATAAATCCCTGAGTCAGCACCTCAGTGTGTGGAAAAATTATCACTTGAATATCAAAGCGTTTTCCAGGATCCCTATGTTCAAATGACCTGACAGTGACATTAGTGGAGGCAAAGGTTCATTTCCTGTTTTTTTGGCATTTGGTTATCCAACTTACCACATAAAATTCTAATCTGAGTTACATACGTACAGTTTAGTATCACTGGTTTAGTATCTTATTTAGTTTTCTCTATTACTTAAGTATTGTAAAACACCCCGGGTCATCAAAAACATTTAGGCAATGTTATTAAAATAGTATGGTGTATTTCCACTGTAAGAACCTTCCCATCCGAAGTCCTTTATGAATGGCATTAAGAGGTCATCCATTCCTCCTTGCAGCCTTTACTGAGGTGAAACAGTCACTGTTTCCAGTACTTATGATGGATACGCAACAGCTTAGTTGGGGCTGAAGTAGTTACTTGAGGCAGTAAGGCAGATTTAGTGAGGCTCAATCTGATCAGCATGTATTCTTGAGACAAATGTTTAAGGATGAGGTTGATACAGTCTCATATCAACAGGCTTCTGCATGGAGCTGAGAGTACTTTATGTGGGGGTGGGATGTAGGGAGGCTATGAGGGAAGGAAAGGCAGTATCTGAGGTAAGAAGAGTTACATAGCTGTGGGGGGATGTGGATGCTCACACAGCAGAGCCAGGGACACCCTCTCTGGCTATAGCAGAAGCAGCATTGTATGGTATTGTATAAAAAGAAAGGAAATGTGAAATTGAGGGTCACACTGAAACTATAGACTGTAAATTCTTGTGGCAAGGGGAGCACAAAAGGATCAATAATCAAAATAATATGTAAGTAGATATATTTTGTAAAGCAGCTTTGGGTGCTCTTTGGCTAAGGTCATTTTAGGTAAAGCCATGAGTTTCATGTGTTGTGTCAGATAGGAGGACAAAGTGCAAGGCCAGAGTTAAAGGAGAAAAGCAGCAAGCGTGCTGATTTTAGACTGAGCAGAGACATAGCAGAAGGGCTTGCCACAGCCTACAGAGCTACAAAACTTACACAGGATTTTCCGAAGAAGGCCTGCAGCAGTCAGACACCTCTTGCAGTTGCATCCCCTGGACTGGGCATCTGTATCCTCTCAGCACTTCAGACTATTCCCTGTCTGTTCAGTGAGCTCTTGCTATCCCACTTGGTGTGATAAAAGAAACTGCTAAAACAGGAGGCTGCTGAGTGCTGCCTCTATTCAAATCTCTAATGAGCTCCTCCTTGTAGCTCTAGGTTTAATTAGTTTTCATTGCAATATTAATGATCCAAACAAACCATTTCAACTTTCCTGTTGCACAGCTGGAACCTTCTTATTTAGCATTCTGCTCTATAAGGGAATCGTATCAACTTCCTCTCCCCTCCCCCATTTGTTCCATTAATATGCATTAAAATCACAGTCTCGTTGGCATAGAGTTTCAGACCTGCTATAAAAGTCTAATAATTTCTAAAAATGGCAGGATTAAGCTGATCACAAAGTCTCATTCAAATAATATAAAGATAGATTTCTCCCAGAGTTTGATGGCAGTGATGATTAATACTTCATTTATTTATTTACAGTGTATCAGCATTTACAAAGACTCACTCATTCCTCTGAGCACACACACAATCTCTCTTGAACTCCACAGTAT
Organism: Penelope pileata; assembly: GCA_013396635.1. Taxonomy (NCBI): domain Eukaryota; kingdom Metazoa; phylum Chordata; class Aves; order Galliformes; family Cracidae; genus Penelope; species Penelope pileata. The sequence goes on along the minus strand of WBMW01003830.1, from coordinate 1,753,100 downwards.
TACAGCAGAAATGTCTGATCTGTTAGTCTTCAACAACACTATCTTTCTCTTTTTTTCCCCAGGAAAAGGGTATACCCTTCTTAGTGTAGATCTGAAGACTGAACATCTCAGTCTTCTCCTACCACAATAGAACAGATGTATCTCACATTTCCCTCTGAAATTCCTGACAGGGAAATCTTAGAAGAGAGTCTTTTTTTCCATCTTCTGGTGTGTTTCAGCTCCTGGATTCATCATGATTTGCAGAGACTGAAATAAATTGGGTTGTATATAATTTGAGGTTCGTCATGCAGAAGGATGCTAAACAGGAGTAGACTCTCCTGCGCTGAAGGATGGATGTGGAGTCCTTGCCAGCACTTTCTCCCTTCTGAGCTGTAGAAATCAGGGGAACATTGGTAGCAAGGAACCTCTTTAGTCACTTGCACAGGCTTCTGCTCAGAGATTGTCTATCACTAACAAGAGATCTGGTCTCTGTTAACTTAGTCTTGCTTAGAACTGCAGGTTTTCTAGGATCTCGAGCTGTTCTCTGTCAGTGACTGGATAAAAGGGTTTTCCTGGCCATAGTGTACAAGCACAGGTCAAGGTACAGCTCTGAAAGTGCCAAAGAGACTTAGTGCCACTTTCAGAGATTCATTTTCATTGAGACTAACTCTCCTAAGTGCTCACATTGTTTTTGAAAATAGGGCTTTGGAGTGTGAACATTAAGATTAAAGGGTGAGGTCTGATTGCGTGCTTTGGCACTCTCTGCAAGGTCTAAGTTCAAGAGAGCAATGAGTGACTCGATTGCAGCAGCAGCCCCATGGCCCAGGCAATGGGAATGGGAAGTGCCTTACTCGCAGCCCTTGCTCCAGGAGCCTGATATACGCAGCCTTTCCTCATGTATCGTTCCTAACTCATCTCAAGAGGCACGTTCTCCCAGAGCATTTTCCCTTATGTTGCCATCCTGCCAGATGTAACTGAAACGTACACTGGAATTTGAGCTAACACATTTTACATCATATTTGCTGAAAGCCACAGCAATCAGGCAGCCCATGGCTAGTCAGCATTGTTCAGCTGATGTTTGGTGGTGGTGACAAACTTGTAACCTCTTCTGCCAGAGCAGGACATCTGATTGCAGGGGCAGCAGGGTATGCAAAGGTTTGTGGTGGATAACTGAATCAAGTCAAATACTATGCAAAGTTTTAGGCAGCGTATCTCAGGGCTCAGACTGAGGTAGCAATGAGTTAGCACATACAACTACTTACTTACTAAGGGGCTTACTGTCCTCTCGGGTCTGCCAACATAATTATTTGTGGTTTCTCCCTAACCCAGTTCCATCAGAAAGATGCAGGTTAGCCTGAACTCTTACTAGGACGACTGTCATTCTGTGTTGTTTCAACAGAGTCAGGCTGGAGAATCCAAAGGAGCCGGTAAGATCCAGAGTGGGAAGATGGGGCAATGAGATTAAGCCAGAAAAGTGCTGGGCACTAACCTCCTGACTGGCTTGGCAGCAATCGGCACAGCATGTATAATTGCAGCTTCGGAGTGACCTGCTTTACTCTTGCTTCACTCAGTCCCTCAGCCAAAATTGTACTATCAAGCTAAAATCAAAGTAACTATACCAAGGGATGGATCTGATTTAACAAAATTGTTTTCTAAATTGATTTAAATTGGTGTTCAAACTGTGTGCGTGGCTTCCTTCAGTGACAGAAGTATGATTTTACCTCTTCCAATTCCTGGTAGCTCTGCAGAGCTGAACCACCTGAGAGGGAGCAGGCTTGTGTCTCTCCATTGCTGGGCACTTACACTAAAACCGAGCCAACTTTTCATAACAAAAGCCTAATTGTCAGTGATGTTTCAATTAAGAGCCTTGGGTGACTTTCTGCTCCCCGACTAAATCATACAGTGCTTAGAGAAACATCATTTTATCTCATAACAGCACATTTTTCTTTGCTGGTTCAGGATGTTTGGGGCTGGCAGTCTATTTAAAACACAGCATTTTAGGAAAAGCAGCTACTTGATTTTATTTCTATTTGAACCGTTATAATACAGCCAGCTTCAGACTTTTCTTCTGTAGCTGTGAATGTTAACAGCTTATGTGGTTTTTTGGGGAGTCAGGTCTGACTGCCTTGTGTAGAAACCATTCAAGCTCACTGTCCTCATTAAATGAAAGAATCATTTCTTGTGCTAAAAGAAATGTAAAAATTGGTGTGTTTTGGGGATAAGCTAATGCGTTTGCATTAAACATTGAGTCATGACTCTCAATAGAAGCATTAGGACCAGCAACCTTGCCTTAGATGTGAATGTACTGAAAAATAAAAACCCAAACACTTGCCTGCGATTTCAGCATGTGCAATTTCCAACGATGAATGATACTGCAAGTGATAAGTGCATTTATTGTTTTCTATAAATAATACATATATTAAGGGTGTAGGGTTGACTGGGTAGATTTTTTCTTCTGGTATTGAAATATTGTCTCAAAACCTTTAGTCTTGTGATTGAAAGCTGGGTGGCGTGATGTTTCCACATTGAAGCTCATTGCAGGGAAAGGCTGGGAGCTGCCTATTGTTCCAAGAGCTAATGGAGGCATTAAAAATGTAGCAGCTTACAGGGGAGAAAGCAGAGTGGGCAGGGAACGGGTGTTTCTAGCGTATGCTGTAACTGGACTGTAAGTGGTCTCCACACATTCATGAATGATGGCTGACCTCTACTCTGCTAGGGCACACGTGTGCATGTCCATCATGGCAACACACTCTGAACTTACTGCATGACAGGCTCCTGGGAACATAACCCCTCTATCTGTCTCCAAATATAGCTCTGCTGGTCTGCAATATAAGGCAGTGGGGAGAGCTGCTGGATTGAGTAGCCATTTGGAAACTGCACTGCAGTGATATCCACCAAGAACTCTATGCCTGGTTGGTGACCTTCTTTGCTAAGAGGCAAATGTCCGCAGCTTGTAAAAGAAAAAGATGCCTCTGAATGCCTTTCCAGTTTTAAAGGCTCCCCAGTGCTCGCTCAGCAGAGCAAGTGAAACCCATGGTAGCGCTTACTGTACTTGTACTGTATGAATGTATGCAGCCATACATCTGGACAGGGAGGCATGCCACAAGCAGGGGGCTGGGAATTATTCCTGAAACTGCCTCTGACTTAGAGTTAGAGCTTTGACCTGAGCCAAAACACTAACTAGGAACTATTTCAAAGCCAGAAACTTTGAAAATGAGGCCAGTAGCCCCTCTATGTCTCAGTGTCCACCCTTATAAACCCTTTGTAAAAAAAAGTACTACATAACAGCTCACAAGGGACTGGGGAAGACTCACTTATTTTTATTTAAAGTACATCAGAATCCTTTGAGGAAAGTCCCTTATTAGAGCAATAATGAATAAGAATTATAGCAACAATTCAGTTATCTCTGTGAAATTGTAGGGATTTGGTCAATGACACTTGACTACAGTTTTGTTTGTCCTGCAGATTACAACAAAGAACAAATCATCCTTTCTAAGTATTTTTTGAACATGGAGGATGAAAATGACATATTGCTGCCTTTTAAAAGAAAATTAAAACTTTAACTCTAAGGTATGCGTAATAAAATGGCATTTTAATTCTCTAGTGTGTAATGAAGGCTTCTTCTGTTAATTTATTCTTTTTTTTTGTGCTTCAAGTAATATTGTGAAGTTATTCATGTGGCAATATATTTGACCACAAAAACCTGCCTTGTGGTGTTGTTAAGACTGTGAATTAACTTCACAAATGAAAGGCATTTCTGATTTCAAGGCAAACAGATCAAGCTTTGGATAAAATGATTAGCAACATGACAGATGTGCCAGGTTTTCTAGGGAAGCATTCTCCTAGGTGTCTTGCCACAATGTGTAAGCTTAGGGCCCAAGAGTGTGTGGAAGTCCAGACATCAGTAGCATGTCTCTGCAGTGGCAAAATCTACGCATGTGATTTCCCTTATGGCATTTCCATCAAGCAGATGTCTAGCTCTAGTTGGGCGGGGATTCTTGTCATTAGACTAGCAGCATTTCTCAGAAGCCAGATTGTCAATGGCCATGTCTCATGGCTACTGATTTTCCAACCTCTTTCCAAGCCTTGCTGGTCAGACTGCTGGCTCCAGGCTGTCGTGTGAGCATTTACCTGACCTCCAAGCTCTCTGTAGCTTGGCACAAGCAGGAGAGAAGTCAGCTGGTGTTGTCTTGAACTGTGCAGGGGCAGATTAAGCAGCCCTGGCCCTTTGTTGGGTTTCTTCTCGAGAAGAATGAGGTGCAGTTAAGGCCAGTTCTTCATTAGGATGAAAGAAGAGCTGAACCATAACCAGCCAGCCGCCTCATGGCATCCAGACAGAGAGTTGAAGTAAGGCCTGGCCACGGCCACCCTCTCCTTTGCCTTCCAGTCCTCATGCTCAGCGAACCAAGTGCCTGTGCTCTGCAGTGCTGTCAAACGAGCAGTGAAAGAAAGCAGACCTAAAGGCAACAGTCTTTTGAGGTGAAAGCAGGGTTTGCTGTCACTCCACTGCTGTCAGCAGTGGACTCTGCTGGAAGGCCCCTCAGGCACCTGATTATATTGGGGCAGGGAGATCACGCTGTGGTGCCGTGACAGCAGTGTGGCTGGTGGGGAAAGGAGGCCGTCTGCTCCAGCAGGGTTTCTATGCAAGGATAGCAAGGTATGTATCTCTTCTGTTCATCTCTCTCAGTGAAATGCTGTTTCTTGCCTGATTTTGAAGTGAGATATAACACCCTTTGTTTGTGTGAACTTGTTGCTCACCAGAGGTAACACCCCATCTTGTTCAGATTTGCCAACAGTTTCAGTGTCCACCTTCTCTATTCCTTTTTATTAGCTTATTTCCAAACCCCCATTGCACTGCAGTGGTCAGGAACAACACTCGTGCATGGAAGCAAAAGCTCTCACCAGACACAGCCAGCAGTGCTGTGCTTGTCCTGTGTTCGCAGAGCTCACAGGGCACGTGGGCAGGCCCATGTCTTCCTACGTCTTGCTGAGGAGGTTGAAGCGAAGGAAACTAGAGGACAGCACCTAATTAATTTGTTTAAGCAACCTTTTTCTGATCCTGTACAGTCTTATTCTGTTCATATTTCCTGCCAGAGAGAATTTGCATGTAGCCAACAGAAACAGGATCAGACCCACAAAGTTTAGCAACAGTTTTCTGGCTTCTGTTTTGTCTTCTCTTTCCATGCTTTTTGTCAGACTTTTCCAGTACCACCACTGCCTTTACATCCCCTCTCCACTCGTGCATCTTTCATTTGTATTTCCTGGCTCTGGGAGTGCTGAGTATGAGTCCTCTCACTAGGGTCACAGCCCTGCCACCTCTCTTTGGCTGTCTCAGCTCCAGTGCCTGGGCTGAGCTGCTCTGGAAGGCTTCTGGAGGAGCTGGCCCCTCGAGACCATGATTCCTCCAGTGGGAAAAAAGGCCTTTCAGACCTTCCAGAGGCATCTGCTATCCTCCATTGATGAGAAAGGCTGCCTAAATGGCCAGTTGTAAAAGGCCAGTGCTGGGTGTGATTAATTCCATCTGCTGAATCTCTTCTTGCTCTTATGGGATGTTTTGTACTAGTACTTTTTTCTCCCTCTTATCACAGATTGTGAACCATCCATGCATTCAAATGCTGAAAGTGTTCTTGAGTGTCTCTGTTCCCTGAGGGTGAATTGCTGCAGTCTTGTCCTCTCCCAGTAATAATAATAATAATATATTCTATTTATAGAGCTTCTAAGTTTCCCATCCACCTTTGGGATGGAACATACCAACAGTTAGATAGTGCACAGCAACCCTAGACAACAACTTAAGACAGATGAGTGCATCCAGTTGAAGCTGAAGATGAGATTTCATTTGGCAGAAGATAATTGCAAAAGTTATTAATTATTATTGTTGCTGTTTATGTAGCTTCAGACTCCAGAGCAATAGGCACTTTATAAATACTACCAGTAGGCAGACAAAAGCACAAAGGCATTATGATCGTATCATAGTAATTTACAGAAGGCAGAATGTGCTAAATAAAAATCCTCCCCTAGAGGTTTTCTCATATAGGACTCAGCTTAATCTGATGAATAGTCAGTCCATAATGCTGCAATCCGGATTCTCTTCCTGGATTTCTATTGGTTCTTATTGTAACCTTAAGTATATACTTTAGTTGCTTTGAGTCTAAATCACATCTACACAAGCATCTTGTAGTTGTTCAACTAAGGAAATCATTCTGATACAATATTTGATAAAAATCTCTGTGTTTTTCAGAGTGCTTCAATTGAAATTGACTATTGTTGGTTTGGTTGGGTTTTTGGTTTGGTTTGTTTTTGTCTTAAGATACAGGATCGGGTATACATGGAGATTGGATTTAAAGATTATCTACACTGAGTGCAAAGTTAGGTGCTTGCTTACTCTGGTACCGGCCACAATGGAAACCCCTAAGATAATTGATGGCTATCGTTAAAATCTGATGAATGGACGAGAGACTTGACAAAATAATGTGACTCACATAGTGAACATAAGGACTGTGTGAATCTGCAGGTGCTTTTTTATAGGCAACACAAATGGTAAAGGTATTGAAGGTGCAAAGACAAATGTGAATCATGATATTGGAATTAAAGTATTTGAAGTCAAAGAATGCACAAATATTGTTTAAATAACATTTAATTTTTACTCACTTCTATTCACACTACTCAGTTCTATTCACACTACCATTTTCTTGCTTTCTTCCTGTTTTCTGGTTTTAAATTACTGACGTGGAACTTCTGTACTTGTTTTCCTACAAGTCTTCACGCTTTCAGAACTTGTGGTGATATTTTTTTTCTGCGGAGATGTTTCATGCTTGTGCCCAGCTAGGCTGGAAAAAGTCTAGCTCAAGGTCTCATTAGCATCTCTTCTGTCAGAACAGCACAAGCTCCATCTTTAAAGCAATAAGGAAACAGAACATGTTCCAGCCCCCACTCACATCTCTGGAAGGGTTTCTCTTAATTGGAGCTGGCTCAGCCACATCTGCCAGGCTGCTCCTGCAGTCAGTATCAATTTCCAAAATATTCAGGTTCAGCATGTCAAATACTTTGAAATGTCTGGGGAGCTGTTGTCCTTCAGCAGGGTAGGAATATTGAAAGCAATGTGTTTGTGATCCCAAATGACACGGACACTGCTGAAAATGTCATCAGCAGAGACATCAAACTTTGCCTCTTCACTTTGGCCTGTCTGCATACATAGTCATCCTGTTAATAGATTGCAGATACACTCTGGATTTGAGTAGTAGCGCTGTATTTTGAAAAAACAATACTTTCTTGCAATAAAAATGCACTTTGAGCTTACAGTGCTTAAATTTTTCAGCCTGTGCTCTCCTTTATGTGTAAACACTTCTGCTGAAATCAATGAGAATATTTGTATGAGTGAAGTTATGGACTTGCTTACAGCCCTGATTCTGCAAACATGTTTAGTTTTGCTCCTAAGGAAAGGGCCCCTGGTCTCTGCAGGAAGATAATTCATCACATACACACTTGCAGGATTAAAACTTTTACCAGTAGTCATTTTATTAATTATCTTTTTGCCTAGAATATCTTTCTAAAATTTAAAGAAAACTGTTGTGACTTCTTGAAAAAATACAGTATTTGTCTCTTTATTCTCACTACATTTTTATTCAAATATTTGATAGCATAAATTTCCTAATGAGTCTTGCAGACTACAACCCTTTAAAAAGTGCCTGAAGTCGGTGGTTTATATGATCATAATTCAAACCACATGCCCTTTCCTTAATGGAAGAAGATTAAAGAAGAGTTCTTTTATTTGCATTTGTCAGTTTATTAATACCAGCCATTTCAGAACATAGGTCACTCTGAAAGTAATGTCTTATTTCCATGGAGACTACAACAGATACAAGAGTACAATAACACTATTTGGCAGAGCAAATTCTTAGCAACAAAACACTCTTTTTCAACACAGTCACCACCATTTTTGCCAGTGATGAACAAGAGCCTGTGTGCTGTGCTCATAAACATCTTCACCAGCGGAGGTGACCCACTGTCACCGCTGCTGAAATGCACCATCTACTGCCTCACTGTGCTCACATCCACTGTTTGGTCTCCATATACGTATTCCTCATTAAGGGGTGGTGACAAAATATTTAGGACTGGTAGTCAGGGAGTGCTCTTATGCTGTCCAGGCTCAGCTGATGACCCACCCCCACTTTCTCAATCCACCCAAGCTCCAGGCAGGTGGTGCCAAGGACCTGGCAGCCATGGCCCTGGGTAGTGGCTGATGACTCTGGTGAGTGCCAGGTGAGGGACTGCTGTCTGCAGTGAATCTGCACAATTGAGTTCTGCTTCTGATGGCTGGGTTGCTGTTTTCTTGCTTTTCTGCAGCATTGCTTTTTATCCCTCACTTGGATTCTTTCTTCTCAGTATTATTTAGCACTGTTCTGCACAGAAAATACATTTGCTATCTTTCAGAGCAGGTTTTTAGCTGTTCTTGGCAGGTCTGTGTTTGCGTGAATTCCTCCTGCTAACCCTGATAATCTCATCATCACCATCTGTTGGCTTGTTAATCTTCCATTCAGGACATTCAGCAGAACCCCGAACAATTGCACATTGCCTTTTCTAAAAGGCTGGCCATCAAGTTCTAGTTCCCCCTCTCATGTTTCCTGTCTTACTGAAAGCCAATTTTAGATTACTTGTTCTCCTTTAGCACAACTTAAAGTCGTACCATTTTAGAAATACAATATTCTAATGCCTCGGATTACCAGAATGGGAAAAAGGCAGAAGCTACTCAGCTTTTCCCAGTTAGTTGGTGCACTCTGATCTGCTAATCGGCTGGAAGCATGTTGGGCAATTGTGTCTGTGGTGGCCTGCATGGTAGCAGTGCCCACAGTGCTGGCTCTGCAGCAACCAGCCTGCTGGGGCAGCAGTTCCGGGCACAGAGGGAAGGGCTGGAGGGAACTCAGGTAGTAAGGTGGCCAGAATATTTTTCATGCTATGAAATGTTACCAAGATACGCAAAACTGAAGTATTTTTCAAAACTTTTTGTGGTTTCCACCACTACTTTTCTGAGAAGAGCTTTGAGTCCAGAAAAGTGTTGGTTTGGGAAGAAGGGTATGCAAATACAAATTCCTTCTCTGTCTGATTCATCTGGGATGAAATCTCTCTTGAGTGAGGCTGGTCTTTGCATCACTGCTCAGCAGCACTCAAGCACAGAACAACACAGGCATTTGCACCCTAATATTTTCTGAGCACACTCTGCAGCGCTCTTAGTTTAGCAAACAACGCAGATATGCCTTGTTTGTTCCTTTGTTGAGGAACAAAATTATCGTGTTTTCTTCTTCTATTTCCTCTTTCAGGCCCTCAGAAAGTGTATTCTGTAAACCACAAAATGAAAACCACTGTAATTCAGGCAAATCCATGAGCCTATAACAAGTTGTTCTGCTTTATCTTTCATCTCTTGACTCCTCCCCACTCAGCTGCAGGCCTACGCTGGAACCGCAGCTACCTCTGCAGTACCAGCTACACTGTGGTGCAACACAGCTCCCTCCCAACAAACATCAGCACTGCCCAAAGTCTGCAGGGGGTCAACCCTGCAAACACTGCCCAAAACTCATCTCTGAGCTGCAAAGGAACCTGGCACAGGACAGAGTCAGTGGTCCTGTGGAAAATATCATGAAAAACCTTCCAAGTATTGCACAAAATATGGATGAGACATGGAGAGGGGCTGAAAAGACTCCTACTGGCTTCTCCCCCACCTGTGTCTGCGGTGGGGAGATACAGTGCTTGGGGCTCTGAGAGCAGCCACGTGACACCTCCACGTTGACCAGACTCCTAGCTGGTTGGGCTCTCATATGATTCCCTAAAAATAGCAGCTTATGTTTCCCATCATTGCCGTCCAGCTATTTTAATTAGCCTGTGGTCTCTGGTTTTTGCTTTGTGATGTGTAAATAGGAAATATTTATGCTAGGCCAGTAAATCCACATTCCTCCCACCTCTTTTCTTAACTCAGACGGATTAGAGCTATGTTTATAAAACGCCTACTGCATTTGTCTTAACATCGCTCAATGTCACTGGCCTTTCCATAATGCTTTTTTCAGAGGACTGATTTTTAGATCACTTGAGCTGCTCACAGGTATTTTTCCCTCATCTGATCTGTCACAAGTGTGCTCATTTCTTAACCTTGAGTTGAAAGTCTGCTTCGTTGCTCATCCTGGGACAGGCTGAAACTCTCTTGCAAGCTGCAAAGTGCTCTCAGTTCCTGCTGATTTCACTAATGATTCCTGATGGCTCAGAAGGGCAGCATTTCCAAGGTAAATTGGTGCCCAGACAGCAGATAGGTACCTGATTGGTTTTTTGGCTGTCTCAAATAGTGCAATCCCTTTGAAAAATTGGCTTAGGTAGTACAGTGCTTTACTGGATTGAGCCCTTACTTGCTGAGCAATTCAGCCATCTTCTGCTCTTTAGCATTTCCTGTAGTAGGTTTCTTTTCTGCCACATCTGTCTTCTGTTCTTGGCAGAGTGTTTAATGTGAAATATCTGTGCAAAAACATCTTTTTGGGGTTCTGCAGATATGATCAATGTATCTGACGCTGCTGTCTTACTGTCAAAAGCAAGACTTTGATCGTGACTGCTGAGCTGATATGATTTGGAGAAAATAGATAGGATGTGGTTGTGACTGACATCCTTGCCAAATTGCCACAAAGACTTGTGTTTTCAGAGTCCTTCAAGAGCAAATTCTGTCCCTAGAAGCCATAAGAGGGCTGCTGAGCCCCGGCCTGCCACCGCGGGCAGGCAGCTCCCAGGGCTTTCAGCTCATGCTCGGAGCTGGAATCCAGAGGAGCCGTCTCTGAGCCAGCTGAGGCTGGGTGATACTGACAGGGCAGTGGCAGAGAGAGCAGGTTGGGCTGGAGAGGTTTTTTGAAAATTGAGTTTAAGGTCATATTCACAGAGCTCAAAGGATAAAGGATATTCACACTAGCTCAAAGCTAGTGCAGCCAGCATCTGCCAGAGCTCACAAACGCAGTCAGAGCTGAGATGTAGCAAAGACGGTTGGTTTCAAGAGAAATCTGATTTTAGGGAAGAATTATAGCTTTTGTTTGCGGGAAAGCAACCTCTCAATACTTTCAGAGAGCAGGCTAAAAATAATTTTGATTTTGTATTATATTAAATAACATATTATAAAATTCTGAATACTGAAATCAAGAAAATGCTTATTTTTGCTTGGTCCATGCTGAAATTTCTTCCAGAGCTTCCTTTTACAGAGAAATTTTATTTTTCTAGGCTTCGTTCCAAGCTGCAATAAGGGCAAATAGAGAAAGATCCGAGGACTTCATAAATCAGAATTTCTCTCTTTGTCAGAGCTCTATGAGTCCCTGGCAAGGTTTGAGCCTTGAGGAGCAGCCTTGGAGAATGGCTATGGGTGAGTGAGGACAACCAGCCCTCCCAGCAGGGTGGAGAAACAACCACAGGGGAAAAGGCTGCAGGACTGCTCCCTTCCATCCTCACCTCTATCTACTCTGCTGTGTTTGTCAGGACAAAAGTTTTTTTGAACCTGGATGAAAATGGAGGCTGGATGCAGAAGAGGATACAGATGGAACAGAGTGTGACAGAGATCTATTTGTCATTTCCCCTGCTACCAGGTGCAGCACAGCCTGTGCTGGCTAACAGGAGGTGTTGAACAGAAAATGCATCTTTAGTCTGGTTTCTCTTTGGGTGGGAATATACCTACAGCAATAGAAAGGCAGCTTCTTCCTTCAGGACCCTCAGGCCTTTGCTGCCTCCTGCAGTCGGGGAAGGGGGGAGGAGTTGGTCTGAGCAGAGCTTTTGCAGAAAAATCAGCTGCTTGAGGAAGCAGTGATGCATTCCTATTTGGCAGAAAATGTGCACATGCTCAGGCAAGTTCAATGCTTCTTAAAGGAGACTGCAAAACAGAAGACTTTAACTCATTTTCAGGCATTCTGTCTCCCCCAGCAAGGTATGAAATGCAGAGATTGCAAGAGGAGGAACAAATTGAACACCCCCTCCCCAGAAACTGTATTTCCATTATTAGAGGAGGTGTGCATTCAGATCAGCTTGAGCATGGAAGATATTTGGGTCCAGGCTGCTGACGTGCTGCAGGAATGAGACAGAAGTTGGCAACCACCTCCCCATCCAGACAGATCCTGTGTAGGAAGAGAACCCTTGCTTGAAAACAACCCTGGGGACTTGGGGTGTCACAGGGAGGCAGGTGGAACAGTGCCTGCCTGCTTTGCACCATGACTCCTTGCTCAGCACTGCAGTGCTGATACACTCCTGGGCACGTCCAGGAGCAGGCACGCAGGTGCTAGAAGCAGCCTCAGAAAAATGCAGGCCTTTCAAGACTTCAGGTGGGGTACATGTGAAGCAGGTGAAGGTGCTGTCCTGCAGTGGGACGTGTTCTAGTCCATGGTTCACCACTTCTGTAGAGTGTTCAGCTGATCTGACCCTGGTGCTGCTCTCACCTGCCAATGCTCTACATTTGTCTGTTCTCTGTCCAGAAATGGATGACGTTACTGCACTGACTGTGGTAGCAGTCAACAAATCATTCAATCTGTGGCTGCCAGGTGAGGACTGAACCTGCATTGCTCTGCTGGGCAAAAAATGCTATGAACAAACAACTGAAAACTCAATGTAGTTGTATTGCTCTTGTGGGTTATTAAGGAGGCCCCTTGCTTGCTAATGCCAAGAGAGTTATAAACCATTTACTTTCTACAACCAAAGTAGTTTGATACTTGTGTTTTCCTAGTCTAGGGTGGCATGCTTTCATTTTTGTTTATAATCAGTTCCACTTTCTGGTTTCCACATACCAGGGACCTTTTGCATGGGATTGGTCCGTCAGCCCCTTGGGGTCTGCAGACTGCTTCTCTGGGACTTACAGCTAAGGTAACAAAGGAAAAACCTAGCTCCCTTGGTAGGACAGAACTCCATTTATTTCCCTGGAGAAAGTGCTAAGGGGTGGGATACAACTCAGAAAATCCTGAAAAAATACCACTCTTGCATAAGGCTTTCATGTCTACTCTCTGCCTTGCCAAGCATACTGAGTTTCAAATCTGTGTGTGTGTGACTGTGTGTGAAAGATGGAGTTCATTATACTACATGCATTCATTTTCTATTGACATATTTGTGTTAATTGCATCCTCATTTCACATAAATTTAGAATTTCAGTCCAAATAGCTGTCTACAAAAGTTCAATACGATCTGTTATTGCTCTACGCTCACTGAAAGGAAGCAGCAGGAGTTTTTGCTTTCTGACTTTCCTGGGAGTAGGATAACAACATCTATGTGCCACTGGGTTGTGTTTGCTGTACGCTATTCAGTAATTTTCCCCAGAAGTGGCTTTATTTTAATGGCAGGCCATCTGATCCCAGAGTCTCATCTGAGCACTGGATTTGCAAATATATGTATTTATTATCATCATATTTGAACAAGTATAATGCCTATCCTAAGATTTGAGCCCGTTCAAAACTGGAGTCAGAACAGCACATTCATCACGGGCAGCACTAACCCCAGCTGCTTTCCTGTGAGAGGGCCTCTTTTGGATTTTCCAAGCACTCAGCTGCCCTTCCTGCACGAGTGGCTACAATCAATTTCCAAAGGGGTCTTTTTAGTTGTGATTCAGCCTGTAAGCAGTTCACAAGTTCATGGGCTCACAGAAACCCGGGCTATACCTGCCTCTCTTCGTAGACAGCAGGAATGGGTTTATTTTTAGCACAAGTATTCCAGAAATACATTCCACCCCTCTTCAGAAATGTGTGGGAGAGATAGGCACATGTATACAGGCAGTTTTGCCTCCAGTAGTGTCAGTGGGTGCCTGAAAACTGCCTTTCCACTGCTTGTTTTCATCCCAGCCCGTGTGTTTGCAGTGTGCACCAGTTTCCTCGGATGGCTCAGCTCACAGGGGCTGTGACTTGTGCATGCACTGGATTTTACTGTGTAGGTGCTGATATGCATTCCAGGCACAAGTAGCTGTTGGAGTGTACCGTTTGGGACCAGAACTTAACAGAAGTGCCCTGATGTTTGGCAAGACCAGCATTTGGTTTGGGATGAATTAGGAGAAGCAGATGAGCACCAAGAGGACAGACCAGGAATCTAGGAGAGTGGGCTTGGCATCATCTTCCTGCTGGGATATGTGGAGAGCATTACACCCCTCCCAGGTGGGAAAATCAAGGCTAAAGGCTGCTTTGGGGTAGGCAGATCATTGTCCCTCCAAGGACAGGTGAGCTTGGGCTGCTCCTGGGTCACTGGAAGCTGCTGTTCACCCAGCCTCCCAGAGCTTGGAGAATCTCAGGCAGTGGATATGGCATGGTTGTTGCCTTACTCATGCTGTAGCAATGTAATTAGCAGCTCTTTTTAAAATGCAGATGAGCACTGGGCTCACATAGAGCCCTGCTCTGACATGGAAGTAGGAGTTGGGCCATAATCATAAGAGGTTCTTCAATTTCTGTGGGCTGAGGCTCAATTCCAGCATGATGCTGAGCCCCAAGAGAGCCCCATAATTCAGCAAGGAGCTCTGCGCCTTCAGCAGGGCACAGGGGGCAACCCATTGTTTATATCTGCAGTACAAAAACTGAGCTTGCTGACTTTGTGGCATATTTCCCCTATTATTCAATATCCTATTGCAGTTCACCAAATGAAACCCAATGCTGGCATGTGCCTCCCAGGAGGGCTGCTGGTGTTGTTTGCTTTGGAAGGAGGGTGGAATGGGGTCCTTACTCTAAGAACGCTGGATACATTTGTCCAGCTCTGATGATGAAATGAGCTATTTATGAAAAGGCACTGGTAGGACAGTAATGTGTTACTCATGTCCGTATTTCTTGTATGGTATTTTTAATGATGACCTTAATAAACATTTTGACTCCCACCTGTAGGCACAAAAATGCAGTGCTTTCAGGCTCGAATCACTGGCTGTAGCAAGCCAATCGCACACCATTACTTTCTGTATTCGTTATCTCTGAAGCATTACCACTGGCAAAATCTGAATGTAAAAATAGATGATGACTGTTTGTTTCATCTGTCTGTTACTTGACACCGCATGGTTATTCCAATACGTATGTTTGCCTCTTCCCCACCATGATCTGCGTTTGGCTTCCCCTTGCCCGATAACTATTTAAATACATTTTACTAACTTTGGATTCCTTGCTCACTTCACCTGGCTGGGCAGGTCTGTGAGGGCTCAAGGGTTAGCTCCTCCACTTTTATTTTTTGCTTATTTATTTTTCAGGGACTGTTTCTATTAAGATAACCATGTTCAGAAGGAGAGTCTGAAACACATAAATAATGGGAAGTGCTAATAGTAAGCAGACTGCTGTAAAATGTGCTGGGGCTTTGACTTAAAGGAAGAAAGCACAGCACAGTACTGTCCCTGATCAGGAAGCTGGAACACTGAAGGTAAGGGGGAAGCATATGGGCATTTTTAAAACCTGGGAATGGTGAAGAACAATGGTGTCTGAGCGTGTGAATGTGTAATTGATTAGATGAGAGAAATCAAACAGTATTTTTGTATTTTTCTTCAGTGATGAGTGTGGAAAGACCTTTCGTTTTGTCCAGCTTTTTTCTGCTCTTAAAAACGCTGGCTTGTCTCTGAAAGTCTGCATATGGAAGGAGACATACATATAGATTTGCATGCAGGGATTACTGTTTATGACACTTATAGCTATTTGGTGAGGGGGAGTGATTTTTTTAAAAGACCAATACATTGCTATGAAGCTCCATTTAATTGTCCTGCACGTTGTGCTGTAAGCAACTTTAAGCAAATATACATTGATTTTATTTTCCAGATGATTACTGCCTAGAGATAAGATACTCCTACAAACTTCAGTGACTTGTGTGTAGGTTTGGAGGCATTTTTATTTCTTTTTTTGGAACAAAGAGGAATAGAACAGTTTAAATATTTTATAGACAGCAATTAGTATGCTATAGAGCCTGAAAAAGTAAAATACTTCAAATACCTGGGCAGCGCTAAGAGGCCTCTATAAATGACTGTGACTATGACTTGTACCCACTTTTAATCACTGGAAAATTTCTTAAATGGCACAGGCTTTTCTGAGTCCAGTTGTTGCAGGACTTCTTAATCTGTTCTCCAAAGGAACTACGCGTTGTTAGCCTAGCACAGAACTCAGCAGCAAAACAAGGACAGGAGTAACTGAAATAGAGCTTGAGAACCCAAATCACTTACGCTTTTTAAAATGCCCTGTAAGTAGGCAATCCAGTGAGATCTGAATAGAGAAAAGAACCCTCACACCAGGCCACAGTGGCCGATTGAGGCTGACTTTGTCAGTTCTCAGTAACAGATCCCTTAAGGTGTCCTGCCATTGCTGTGGGGGAAGCGGGAGGGAAGGAGGGGTAAGAAGAGAGATAAGAAATTTTCTGGACAGGATCAAAGCTTGTGGCTCTTTCTTCAGTTCTTCAGAGAACTGCTCATATCAAAAGCAAACACCCTCAGTTAATTGCTTAGAGGATAAGACTTGTGAAAAACACTAGCAAACTAAAGATTCCCAGTGTATGGGGCTCCAAAGCACCCAAATCTCTCCATCCTTGTCACTGGCAGGGTATTTAAATGACATGCATATTTACAGCTTACTTAGCAAGACAGTTTTAACAGCACTCACCCCTGAACTGGAAGGCCCCGGCCATGTGGAGGCATGCAGGTGTGGCTGCGTCCCTGCAGCACAAAGCGAAAGCACGCACAGATTTCCCTCTGTAGCCTCTTACTCCTGTCTGCTTCTCAGAAATGTTTGTCTTGTCCGTGTCTGCATTACTAGAGCCATGCAAAAGGCAAAGGACAATGTAAATCCCTCCAAGGACGAGAAAAAAGCCAACTAAACCTAAGGCCCAGGTTGGGAGAAAATGCTTCTCCTCTGCACCAGTCATTAATTTCTTTAGGTGAGCTGAGTAAAATGCATAGAAAGTTGTTGGCAGAGGGAAATTCTGCGAGTGAATTTAGCTGTAGGCTTGGCAGTGCCAACCTGCGTGCAGCTGGGGTGTGGGGGGAGGAGGGGGGTGGGTATGTGTGTGGTCAGAGAGACCGCCACTGCCTTCAGGCAGCCCCTGGGAAACCGAGGCAGTACTGAAGCCAGAGGAGTACAACCCTTCCGTAGTCTCCCTCTCCCTGGCATAATGATCCTCTTTGAACAGGCAGAGAAAGCAGATATTTAATCATAGTCCTGTGTTTCTTTATTATTCATCTCCTGTGCTTGCAAATAATGATATACGTGAAGGCATTTGCTAGTAATGATTAATTTAAATCATCTTGTCACAGTCAGGCCAACCTTTCTATGAGCTAAGCAGGTCAAATAGTGATGCATCTTTATTTTCAGCCCCTCACCTAGCTCCATCGCAGTCATTTCAGGGTTGCTTTCCCTGTTGCTTAGAAAATATGTCTGAAGATGTTCTGGGAGTTATGACAGAGCCAGGTACCTGAAGGCCACCTACCTCATACTTTAGAGATGTAGAGAGATAGAGATGAAAATCTCTTAGATTTGGGGGAAAAATCTCTAAAGGAGAAACGTGGTTAACATCTGGATACACCTTAACATGCAGTCAGGAAACAGCAGTACTGGGCAGGTTACAGCCACTGCAGATCCTCAGTCTCAGCTATGCCTCTGCTGCCTTATAGCTGGATCAGACATACGCTGTCACACCTTAATGTCAGCTTGGCTTGCCTGTCAGCTTCATGCAGACCACCTTACAATTCTGCACTCTTCTGATAGCTTCTGCTCTGTTGAGCTCTATTTCAGGTGTGACAACGGCATCACTGGGGTTCCTGGGGGACTGAGAGGGCTACCCAGTATCAAGCCAGTCATTGGCCTCTCTCCTAGGGAACAAGGGTAGATTCTGCTTAAAACTCTTGGTTTTTTCTTGTTCTTTCTCTCTTCTTTTGTACGTACAGGATAATCACAAGGATAATCACAAGAAATGCCTTAGCATATGCATTAACTGTAAAAGAATGAAGAAGTGCCTTAGAGACGTACCATTAAATCATAGCAATGAATCAATGCCTGAATAGGAAAAGGGAGTCTTCACCTCCCAGGAATAAAAATGAACACATTTCACATTGAAGAGAGAACTGGCAGGAGCTTCCATCTAGTTCAAGGGGAGCCTACTGGCTAGCTTTTTCTCCTCAAAAGGAGGAAAATAGTGTGGCCTCCAGAGATAACACCCGGGGGCACAGGTGGGTGGGCTCCCCCCACCTTCTCAGAAGTCCTCCCATGGGTGGGTCACTGTCTCATGGCTAACTTCCAGGTAGCAGGCGTGGGTAAGGCAAGCCACAGCTTCTGTCCTTCAGCTGGAATGGCTCTGCTATCATCGCAAATGGCTGAGGTGCAGTTTGTCATTGCAGGAAAGATGTTAAGCAAATGGATGGCTCTGCACTTGAGTCATATGCTCTGGCATGTATAGAAGCATGTAGTTCCCGGCCCATCACATCGCTTGCTCAAGAACTGAGCTGTCTTGACTGCACTTGAAGGCTGTAGCAAGGCGTAAGTAAGAAATCTCTCTATTTCTGCAGCCTGGGCCATAAAACCTCAAAAACCAAGGCCTCCACCTTCTCTTCCCTGCTGGGGTTGCACATCCCTATCTGCTGGCCTGAACTGTTCACTATCTGAGCTCTTAGGGTCTGATTCTGTCTGCAGGGATGTTACTAGGGCAGAGTCTCTTCCTTTAGATTTGTTCTGCATCATGCTGAATGTTGTTGACAGATCATACTAATGAAGCCTTGTCCCTGCCTTAATTTTCTGTAAATCCAATCCTGGAGCTGATGAATTCATTCTGGTGCAAATCTGGTGTAAAGAAAATTTAATTTCGGTTTGCTTTTAGTGTCTTTAGACAGCTTGCAGGGTATGAACATCATCCTTTGCAGCATAGGTCTGTGAAGATGAACTAAGACTGGGTATGTGAATTCTTGTAATCAGTTATGGACAGTTTCTTCACTGACTTGCAAGCTGGCACCCAGATGGACTGCCTTAGCTTCAAGTCAAGGGAGTCTGACCATGGGTAGCAAGGGTCAGAGTGCAACTGGCAAGCATTGTGCCTGTCACAGGTACATGCTAATATGCTCCTCAGTTCAATGTTGTGTACTCTCTGCTCTTCTCTTGTATGTTTACTTGTATCTTCCATAACAAGTGTTTCTCAGGGATACTGCTAGTTGCACCTGGCTCTGGGGACAATGTGTTGCATACTGTTTTGGATTAACTCTTGAAACACAGTTTGTCAATCTTGATGTCCATTTTGGATTAGAAGTTTTGTTTTGTAAAAGTCTGTGAATGTCTGTCTCTCACAAGACCTTTAGAAAGTTCTGTATGTTTCCAAAGTCAAGACTGATGCGTCTGGAAGGTTTCTTTGGTAGCACAGGACAGATATTTCATGATATTGCATGTCCTGTGGAATTCAATTGGTCATAAAACTACCTAGAACTTGAAACAATTTTGAACCTAGCACCTAAAAATGGCTTGGATATTTTTTATTTAATAGAAAATAGATTCTGGAAAATCTCTGTCCAAACCCTGGAAATATCCAGAAGGTATAAAGGAAAGGAGCAGGTGAAACTACCAGTAGAAGAATAATACCTGTTTTCTGCAAGCCTGTTATTTCCTGAGACTGCATCCTGCATGAGTGGGTGTGGGTCAGACTCTCCTTGTCAAGAGGCTTAAACGGTCTAAGTGTAAACTTGACAGTGCAGATGGTATGGGTGAGCTGGGGCTGCGGGGAGGGCCAGCGTAAATGGGGGCTGGTTTCAGATTCCCCAGCGTGAAGAGAGAAGTGCAGCATTCTGGATGCTGGCTGCAAATTTCCTTACATAGATCACAGAGCAGAATACACCTGGTTCCCTCTCCTGTCTAGCATACTTGCTGACATCATTAGAATTTTCCCCTGAGTAGGGCTGGGACTGTCCAGCACACACCTTTGTAAGGTAACCAGGCCATTACATTTGTTTTCTTGTCCATATATAATATAATGCCAAGCTACATCATCATGCTGAATTGAAGGGTTTTATAGCATAAAGCTTCTTCCCTGCTCTTGCAGCAACTTGTGATAAAGCGCCATGCTCTATGAAGAGCAGTAGGAAGACACCATTTTTGCCTTAACTGCCAAAGGTTAAGCTCCTCTTGTGGGATTCAGAAAATATTGAATAGGTTGCCTATCCTGCCAAAGATGCTTTGATTGATCCTGGTCAAATTAGTCGGATGACGCTGGGTCTTTAATATTAAAGTGTAAATGAGACAGAAATCCTTTTTGCAGCAGGAGAGTTTCTGTGGAAAAATAGCCATGAGGTATACAGGTACCATAGTACTGGGGGACTGTATAAGTATCTCAGTGGATAATGACTGACCTCGTTACAGACAGTGGCCTTTTCCAGTCAGACGTTTAATACCAAGAAATGTACTGTTTGGGTTCAGTTGCTTAAATGTCGCTTGTTTGTGCTGACTTCAAGTAATGGAAGGAGCATCATGCTTGTGCCTTGTGATTCTTACAGAGTTTTAGTGTTTGTCAAGTGCAGCACCTGCCCTTTGCCTGTGTCAGTCATGCACTCTGTGCCTTTGCCTTCCTCCATGCTTTCTGTGTGTTACTAACTCTTCAAAGGCAGTGAGTACGATTCAGGTAGTGGAAGAAGTGAACAAGAGTGCTAAGAAAGCCTCAGTCCAAATACAGCCCTGTCTGAGAGACACCTTTTTCTTGCAGACTTGACTGGTCTGTTGGCAGGATGGGGCATTTAGAGGATGTTGGGAAAGGCAGTCTAGGGAGCAGCTGGAAATAACTGTTGGGTCTTTGCCATTGAACCAGAAAGGAAAAGTTAGAGAGACTTGCCATGATTCTCCATAGCTGTTGCAAGCAGTCGCTGTTCCTTCCATTTTTCTTCATGTGAGATCTTCATATCCCAGCGCTTGAAGGTTTGCAGTCTGAACTGAAGAGGTAAGTGTTCCAGGTGGGGCCTGGAAGAGGTTCCCTTTGGGGACAGGACACAGGGCAAGATATGTACACATGGTCATCAGCTGTGCATATTCCATCCTTGCTTTCATGCTTCTACGAGGCTGCAGTGACCTTCTTTGAGCTGTGAGTCTGATGAGGCCCCAGTTCTGGTTCCCATAATAACAGATGCTCCAGCTTCAGCAGAACTCACTGAGAGAAAGAGGCTTCAGCTGGCTTTTCTTCAGAAAAAACTATTTTGATTAAACAAAGAAAATCATGATCATATTCATTTTAACAGTATTTCCTCTAGAAAAAGAATTGGAATAAATTTTTATGATCATTTGGAATATTGACTTAGGGAAATTTCAAGATCACACTCTCTACAACACCACGAGTATTGTCTGATGCAGGAAATAAAATGAACAGTTTTAGTTAATGTGTAACTGTCCTCTCTGAGTTAAGGACAGTAATAACAGACTATTTTAACTACTAAGAGGTGTATTACACGCTGCTATTCACAGCCTGTAATGTAAAATAGAAAAATTGTCTTAAATTAAAAGATACTGTAAAAAATTGCGAAATTTATCACTGAATTTCGCTTCAGAATTTTTATTCTATGAGAAATTTCTAAAACAATCTAAATGAGATCATCCTTCTGTCACACACATGCACACAACCACACAAGCAAACACACTTCCAATTGCTCACCTTTCCACAGGGTAGCAGTCAGATTGCCAGCCATCTCTGCTGGTCCAGTCTGGGATTACACAATGTCTACCACACCACTCTTAGATCTAGATACTGTAGTTATCATTGCAGAACAGATCAAAATTATCACAAACACATTGCTATTGCCAGCGGTGAATGATGCAGGATAGGAAATCAGAATCGTCTGCGGGACATGATTTGGTAGTGTAGCAATGCAGTATAGGTTCCAAATCCCATTCCTTCACATATTGGTCTGAATGCCATATGGGGTGAGGTTTGGCTCTGGAGAGATGTTGGATTTCTCTTTACTATGGCTACAGTTACTTAGATAGCTTTCTGGATAATGCTCTAGTGTCAGCTTAGGAAGTAGATGTATTTTGAGTCACCAGTTCTGTTCTCAGTTATTCTACTGACGTCAGTAATATGACTCTAGATTTATACCAGTGTAACTGAGAACAGAAGTTGGCTCAAAGTCAAGAACAATGTCTCCTCTTCTCTGGCCCAGGACAAGCTGTTTGAGACACAATTGTGAGGCCAAATCCTCAAGGGGACTGGACCCCAGTCTACACTGATTGCTCTTGGTATCACATCCTGGAATAACAAGTCAACTTGTTTTATGCTGTTTGTTTCTGACAATGTTTGAGGTCTTCACTGTAAGCCATACAGACCCAATTCTCCATCCTCTTTCAGCTGGAGCAGGTATCTGTACTTCAGCAATGTAGTGTCTCTTCCACCCAGCAGAAGAATTGACTTTGGTGACCCGTTATGACCACAAAACATAAATGAAAGTGTTTTTGCTGAGTGAGAGAAATGGCTGTTTGTGCTAAAAGCTTTCGCCTTTTTACCGTCTTAATCCAGAAATTGCCTTTCCTGATGGTTCAGGGTGATGGAACTAGACTAACACTGTCTCTCTTGCCAGGCAGCTCCCTTCCTTTGTGAGGATGCTGTGATCCTCCCCCCAGAGCTTGCTCCCTAAGTACTGCTCAGGAGTAGTGTTTGTGGAGATGCCCATGCAGCAGGGCAGGTCAGAGAGAGCACTTAGCTCCAATGCAGCCCAGGATGCTCACACCTCTTGGCAGCCCAAGTATCCAGCAAAGCCCAGTGGCTCTGGACTTCCTCATGGATGGATGCCATACAGACAGCATCACATGAATAAAACAGCTTACAAATATTAAGAAAAGTAATAAACCTTCCCTCAGGGGTATGCAGTGCTGCTGACTTCAGTCTGCTATGTAACTCAAAAGGGCGCTGCCAAAATGCCACTGAGATGTCTCATGGCAAAACATTTCAGCCAAATACCAGCCCAAGGGGGTGAGGAGGAAACAACCATGCCTTCATGTATTGCAGCAGCAGTGATGTCACACACTACAGCCAAGTTTGCTGGTTCACCCAGCTTCTGCCTAGTGAAAACAGTTGACATTCAGTCTGTGCCAGGCCAGGAATAGTCTCTGTAACTTAACCTCCTCATCACAACTTGCTAGGCACTTAAGAGAGCCACTGAAAAAGCCTCCTTTTTAAAAGGGAAGGGTGGTTAGCTTCTGATTAAGCTCCCTGAAATCTGTACATTTGTGCAAGGTTTTTCAGTAACTCACATCAGATGGTGCCTACTGCAAACACTTGACGTTTCTCAGCATTTCCCAAGCAGTTTCAAATGCTCAGCTTTGCTTTTCTCTATATAAAAAATAAATAGACTAAATTCATATATCCAAAATTTTAGAACCAGGTAAATCCTGAGCTAAGGTCAAACTCTGCATCTTGCTTGCAGGTTGCCATCTTTGTCCAAAAAGGTAGAAAAATATGACTTTACTAAGTTATTAAGCCAGCTGCGAACAGCAACTTTGCTCGGCAGTTCAGAAGCTGCTATCATACTTACATAAGTGATAGCCAGACAGTGCTGCTGTTTCAATCCAGTCCTTGTAGTGATCTGCATCTCGAACACTTGGTGTGGATATAACTTTTCCCATTTTAAACACTACGCTTCCCAAGTACTAATATTATCGCCAGGCAAGACAAGGATCTTCATGAGGCTTTCAGAGACAGTGCAGTCACTATTCTGCTTTAATCAGCGGCACTGAGTTGTTTTTGTAACAGTGACTCCATCTAGGAAAATAATTGCTGAGATTACATCATGATCTGCATGTTTATTGTTACCCTACTCACTTTCCAGCAAACGTTCTCAGTTTACAAGGGACAAGATGTCTCTTCAGACCTCTGTCCATGAGATCTGAAAGCCAAGCTTCCTCCTAGTTCAGGCAGCACCACCAATAAATAGTGATAAGCATTGTGCCACTGGAATTTAGTCAACAGCTCTGTTGATGAGTGAGCCAGAACATAATCATATGCTCCCACGGTGGTGTTGGCTTTGCACAGTTAAGAATACCATAGAAGCAGTTAAAATTGTAATTTAACCTCAGAGAAAAGAGATAACTATGTATCTCTGCGATGAGGATGCTCTTTTACATCTGGCTGCAACCAAATATGGCATTTTTCTGTGTTTCTTTGCTTTTACATATTTAATTTTTTTTTAGCCAGAAATCTTAAAAAGACTATGAAAAGTTCTGATTGGTGCAAGCTTGTCTTTAAACTAAGGATGAAAACCGTCCTTCCTCAGATAAGTTGTAGGAGATTATCCCAGTGGGCAAGCCCTTGTTGTCCCTTTTGCCGGTATGTTTTGACTGCTTCAGGTTTATGCAGAAGATTCCTTAGAGGAGTCTCTTATTTCAGGAAGATCTACTGTACCTACTCCTGTGTCCTATTTGCATTACCTTAGCGCCAGGCAGTTCTCCCTGTGGGAAATAAATACTATCTTGCAAGAGTTAGACAATCTAGCCTGAAATCCTAGGGACTCTACACAGCTAACAGGCAGCAGCGGTGTGTGTCCACCAGAACTGAGCTTTCTTTTAGCATCTCCTGACTCTGACTTGTGTGTGGAAACACAAAGATTTCTTTTTTACTGCCCCTCACCATCCCAGCTGTCCATATTTGCTCTCCTTTACAACAGAGGCAGAAAAAAGGATGGGCTTTCAGGTCTCAGCTGCTTTAGTTCCCAGTCCAGCAGACGGACATCTGTCTATCCCCGCTGGCAGTAGGAAGTCATATGCAGCTGGAGTGGAGATGCACGTTTTTCCTCTGCAGTCACTCTAGGAGTGTGGCACCGCTGGGAGGCAGACAGCAGCAGGGAAGGAGTCATCTGGCACAACCCCAGATGGTCTCTGCTGGGGTTACCAGGGTGTTGGAGGTTATGAAAGTTGTTTGCTAGGAACTTGATGGCACTCGACAAGCTACCAAACCCTCAAGTTATCAGGCTGTTATCACTGTGGAATGGATATCTGTCTCTTCTGGTAAGAAATCCTGTAAATCACTCCTGAAATGGTTGTAAAATGTGAATGAGCAAATGAATGAATGAGTATGGCATGTGAGAAAATCTTCAGCCCATGCAAACAAATGTATTTGTTTTCAAATTGCAGAACTCACTCAAGATCAAAAATGCTGAAGGTTGGAAACATCCCAATACACTACTTCTGTCAAATCTACATCACTGGATTATTTTTACCTCCTCACTAAAAATGGTGAGAGATGAAGATACAAGCATGAGAGGAAGTTCTAGAGATGAGAAGCAAAATTGGCAGGTATGCACCTTTATTTCCCTCTTATATAATAGTTAAGCATCTCAACCAAGATCAGGATGGCCTTTTTCATCTCCTCTCTTTTTCTTATTGCATTATACACAAGAATTATGTGGATGGGGGGCAGAGAAACTCAGTTTTGAAAAATCTTTGCGCAAAGTAAAATGGAAAAGCTCATTTTATTTCTGGTGTAAATCTATTGTAGTTCTACATGAGTCATTGGGATTTTATGGTTGGGAGGACAGAATCAAGATTCACTATGATAATTTGATTCTATAAATAGGTTGGCTGAGTTTTTTAAGAAGGAAAGAAAGGTGAGAAGTGTTTTCTTTTGAAGAAAGAACTGTATCTGAGTAACTTAGCTGAGTAAGCCCAGTTCCTCTGGTTATTCATACTTGGGCTAACACTGAGTCATTGTGAGGAAAAGGTGCCCTTTCTAAGAGTCTCACAGAGGCAGGCCAAAGTAGAACCATGAATTTGGACAGCTGGAGGGGCTGAAATCTGTATTTCATTGCTCAGTTCTACAGTGGATCCAAGCTATAGATGCGGACAGCCTCTACCTGTGTAGAAGATGGACACTACTGTAGATGTGAACTTTGGTGTTTCAGCTCATTAAAAGTTAATGATGCAATTCTACCGGGAAAAGGAAATGCAGATCAGACTTTCTTTAGGGAGTGGGTTTTAGCTGGCTCTTGACTATGCTTCTAAACTGAGTCTCACTATAGTTTAGTCAATAGCCTGCTCAATTCCTTGAGTGTGAGAATAAATATCTAAAGAGTTTATAAAGTAAACTATGAAGGATTTTAGAGTATACATTTCAAGCATAGCTGAAGACTCTAGTGTTTATATTCATTCCACCCAAGGATTCCCTTACGCTGTCTCCAGACTGATGTGGAGATAGACACTGATGCGGGCCCTGCCTTCACATTGCAATCAGGGATTAATGCAAGGCTGTTATACTTTATAATTGTGTTGAATGGGTTACCATTTGCTGTCGTCAGTTCTGGAAGTGAAATCAAATGTTCCCTGCTCTCCTTTACTGGGACTGATAGAGTCCCCTAGGCACTCCTGCCTTCTGCTGGCTAAACTCATATTAGCAGCCTCTTCATTTTCAATATAGCAACCCAACCATAACTGAATACGTGTGGCTAAAGCATTTTAACTCAGCAGTATTTGCTTGGAACATGCTAATGCACTGTGTACTATTTTTTGTTGTTTTTTATACTTCACCTGCAGTGCCATTCTTCTTTCTTATGCGAAGATTCTGCTCAGGATGATTGTCAAAGCAAAGCTCGACTGATACTACAAGAACATTCACCACTGTAGACAGACATAGTGTGCACTGATATACTCAGTGACATTCTTTTTCAAAATAAGTTTTCTTAGTTCTCATTACTAATTCTTCCTGGCCAAAAAAAGGCCAACCTCCACAACTCTTGGCAGTGTTTATGGATGGATGTATGTAGAGGGAAGTTATTGAAATTTGGCTTTCAAATCTTTCAGAACTTGAGTAAGAATCTGATGTGAAATATTTTTTTTAATGGCATTTTCCAGTAGCGAAACTATCCACTGTGAGCTATCTGAATTGACTGAAATAATTGTATTTCATATTGTTTAATAAGTTCCTAGCAATTTTTTTAAATACATGTAGGAGCAAATTAGTCAGTGACTGTTAAATCTGGAAAATGCCCTTTTTCTAACAGTGTTGCTATATAAAAATGGTAATTCATAATTTTTGTCTTTGCAGAGGAGAAAGCTTCCTTCACTTGTTCAGTAGGATGAGTCAATGTGCAGCAGCACTGACTGGAGGAATTACTTTACGTTTGTAAATTGCAAACGGCTGGAACTACCCAACAGAGTCATCTGCCTGTTTGACACCTGAGATTAATCCTTTGGATAATTCATTCATGACTCCCATGAACAATGCAGGGAAATAAGAAACATACAGAAGGACACAGTGACTCCTCAAGTATTGGGAGTCTCCTGGATGATGCAGACCGAGAGGTGAGCAGCCTCACAGATCGGGCTTTCAAAAGTCTGTGTGTGGCAGAACTTGAAGACTCTTACAATGACCCAGATTTTGCCATTTCACCTGACTTCACCCGCCAGTTCTCAGCTAAATTTCATCCAGGGACGTTAAACCATGCCATCAAGCTAACAACAAGCTGTAACAAGCTAACAGCAAGAAACAATGAGCATACAATATGGGCTTCAACATTCCAGCAGTTACCAAAGTGTGTTTCGGAGGAGAGAAGGATTGCTAAAAATAACACTCTTGGCATGGAAAGGAAAAAGCTGAATTTGCCAGTCCCTGGTCCAAGGAACAATAAACATGTTTCAAAAGTGTCTTCATTGATTAAGACATTTGATAAAACTGCAAACCAAGAGTCAGGAGGTTCCCTGATAGCCAGTAAGCAGCCCGTTAAAAATAGCTTTCAAAAATGTAAATTAAATCGTGGAAATGATATGGCTTGCTGGGATAACACGGGCATTTTAAACATCCACAAGGAACTTTCTGAATTTTCTGAGGATAGTCAAGATAGCCACGGTCTCAGTGGCAAATATGAGCCACAGAAAAGACCTAATAAAATAGATCTGAATTATTGTGGTTCTGATGGTTGTTATCCTGTGCTGATTGAAATGTCGAAAGTAGCCAAGTCAAATTTTTCCCGTTCTTCTAAAAAGGCTTTCAAAAACAAAAATTTGAAAGTTAATGAGCCAGCAAAAAAGGGCAATTTTCTTCACAGTGAGAACAGTGCTTTTGAATCATGGAATATCCATCACAAAAAATTGGCTGAAAAAGAGGAATTTGTTGATCCCATAACAAAAAAGGAAGGTCTTACGTATCTTGAAGAAGCACCATTTATTAAAGGATCCCACGCAAGTGAACTTAAATTGCCACCTGTCAAGACCACTATTGCTAAAAAGCAGGAGAAAGACTTTCAGGAGGATCCAGCTCCACGAGAAACTGCTTTCAGCATCCCTCTCCCAGCTGTATTTGTACCTCAGGGCCCCCTCCCTTCAGGAACTGATTTTCCTGCTGCTCTTCCTCCTGCACCCCCACCTAGGATGCATGTGCACCAGGGTCCCCCTCGGCCACCCCCAGTCCCTCAGGCACTTCCTCTCCCAGCTCCCACCCAGCAGGGCCATCCCCCAACACCCCCTATCCGTGAAGCCCCTCCTGTGCCACCCCTGCCACTGCCAGCTCAACTTTCCCCCCCTGCTGTGTCCCAGACCTCCATCTCACCCCAGTCCGTGACCTACAGGACCGTTTCCCCCTCACCTCTGTCCCAGGCACCTGTCCCACCTCCACAAGGACCCCCCGCCACCTTAACCGAAGGGGAAGCCGTCAGTCCACCCTGGAGGAGACTGAGGGCTACAAAAGGGGCATCAGAGAGGAGACAGACTTCAGAGGAGTTCCCAACCAGTGATGAAACATGTTCATTGTATGAAAAAGCAACTGGAGCCAAACCTGATCTGGACATGACTCCTCTGGCTAAACAGGCAAACTCCCCTGGATCAATCAGTCCAATTTTCAACATCACTGAACTCTTAACACCAATCATACCACCAAAACAGGAGGTTGACTCCATGGAAGGTGAGCTGATCCCACTCACACCTCCTCCTACTGAGGCAGTGTCAGAGAGAGACGATGAGGCGAGTGCATTTGGTGATTACAGGGCTCGGAACAGTTACAAATCAAAAGCATCAAGTCTGTTATTCAACTTGAAGGATGTGCGTAAACGTGTTAAAAGCATTTATACCCCTTCTCCTCTGTTAAGAGTCTTGGAGAGTAGAAATAAGACTAGGGAAAATATACAGGAGGATGTAAAAGTGAATGCCTCACTTCTGGATTTGCAAGAAAAAGATAACAAAAAGATGGAAGAGAAAGATGAATTGAGTGATATAACTTCTGTATTGTCTGAGAGTGTTCATGAAAAGGACAATAAAACTGATTTAACTGGACACTTCACAGACAATTACCTGACTCTGAGTTCACCCCAGACAACAGCAGATCTTTTATTTCAGGAGACTGGAGACAATTTGCAGCAAGATAATTCAACATATGAAGATATGATTAAAAACACAAGGGATAATGAAAACCGTCCCTTATTCAGGCATCTATCTGAAGAACCCAATTTAAGAAAAAGTCTGCCGTATCCAGCAATGAAACCATACAACAGAAACAATGCAGACACAACAGCTGGGCAGCCCTTGCAAAATTCTAGTTTCCAAATCGAGGAAAATGAGAGACAGGCTGGTAAACAGAAGGAAAATTTTGCTTTCAAAACACTCCCAAGCCAACTCTCACCAGCAGAGGATGTGCCTTACAGTGACATCCAAACCAACATGGTAGTCACTGGCTGTGAAGCACAAGGCAAAATAAGCCCTAGTTCTTCTGAGCAATCTTTTGTCTCCACAGTAGAGCAGCCATTTCAGGAGGAGCCATTTCCACCCCAGCCCCTGATGCAGAAGGAAAGCCTTCAAGAAAGCCAGAGGATCAAGGCTGAAATGAGTGCAGATAGTAAGAAAAGCCATGAGGAGAAAGGGAAAGCAGTTGGAGAAGATGAATTGCAATATTATGCTTGTGTCAGCTCTGGTACTGGTGCAGCAGAGAGGAAGGAGGGTACAGTTACTGAGAATGAACAAAGGAGTTTGATGAAAGAAAAACTAAGACAAGAGAAAAAAGAAGAGGCTAATGGCATGGATTCTGCTTCTGACAGTATAAAGGACATATCTACCCCAAGGTCCGAGGAGCCACAAACACAGCCATCTTCAAGCTCATCCAAACCCTGTCTGTTTATGATCAAAGACAACACATTCAGGTCACCTCAGGTAATAAGGGCCGTCAAGTTGCCTCTGTTCAGGTCCTTTTCCCTGGACGACACAGTGAGCAGCAGTTATAAGGAAATTGAAGGTAGATTTGCATCACCAGCAGCACACAGCAAGCGGGCCCGGGACACGTTGCACGCTCCGGAGAGAGGCTGGTCAGCACTGACACGCAGAGGGCAGCAGGACATGAGGGAAGGAGCAACTGATGGAGGGAGAGATGCCAGTGAGCCTGGATCTACTTCAGCAACACTGGACCCCAATCTTCTGCAAGACACAGAGAGCTTTTTGTTAGGGAAGCTGATGGAAGAAGATGAAGAGACTTGTGCTTTGTTAAATAAAGTTGGGAAAATGAATGAGGAAAGTATCTGTAGAAGTAAAGAGGAGCCCCAGACTAGAAAGGCAAGACATAGCTTAACACAGCCAAATTTAGGTCTGGAAAATGACCAAGCACAAAACAGCCCCAGCTATCCCACAGAAAGAAAGGCAAATTACTTTAAGAACCATCGTTTATCTAATCGCAGAGGTGGTTCTTGTGCAAAAAAAATAATAACTACGGAGACAATTACCCCTGTGACTGACTCCATACCAGAGGACCACGCATATTCTCCTGTATCCCATGAAGCTTTAGAGGACATCCTAGACATGGAAGGTACACCAGTTGTGTTAGGCAGTCTTGAATGCTCTGCTGTTACAAGCCCCATGTCAGAAAGCACAATACACTCTGTTGTTGCCAGTTTACCATCAGAGAAACCAACAATTTCTAGCCTTGGAGAGACAGAGGGTGATATAAACCCTGCCTTGTTGAACATGGCGTTGAAGAGCCAAGCTGACACATCTGTACAAGAAATACTCGATTCAACACAGAGGCATCTTCTACTCAATTCTGGAGGGGAAGCTGAGAGATTGGGACTCGGGGAGAGAGGAGCAGGCAAGCCTCCCGCTGTGCCACCAAAAACAGAAAAGGCCCTGCGGCGGGCCAAAAAGCTTGCAAGCAGGAGAAGGAAAATAGAAGAACAGCAGAAAAAACATCAGTCAGAGCATACAGATGCTGCAGGGAGAAAACTTTTTCATTCTAGACACACGTTAGCATCTCCTTCACCCCTGGGGTGTTCTCTTCATCCGCCTCCTCAATCAACTTTTACTCCTACAGAAATCAGTATAGGAAGACCCAGTGGTGCATCAGCAGTAAGCCCTTCACCTTCTTTGACCCAGCGTAAACTTCTCCAAGACCCTGATTCTGGCCAATATTATGTTGTTGATTTACCAGCTGAAGTTAATTTAAAGACATTTTATGACCCAGAAACCGGCAAATATGTTCAAGTCTCAGTCCCTTCCTCAGAAGAAAACTTATACCACCCTTTCTCTTCAGAAATTAGGAATTCTCCTTATGCCTCCTACCCTAGAGTGCTGCCATTACCAGCTTCATCTGTAGCAGTGCTCAAGTCACCTTCTCAACTCTCTGAACCTACTTGGGTAATGCCGGCTGTACCAGGAGAATCAGCAGAACTACCAAAAGATGGCAAACAGGACTACAGATATGCTGGAGCTGTGGATACGCAGCCCTATATTGAGCCGGCTTCTTTCTCCTACTGCCAAGATACTGAAGAAAGTCAAGTTCACTTAGGAAAGGACATGAGCCCAACACCAAATACAGCCCTAGTGCCCCTCACTGATTCAGATGATTTTGCTGCTGAAGGTGTATCTTGAAAAGCGAAGTAACAAAAATGCCAGCTGGTGTTTTTAAGATCCATTTGGACAGACACATGCACACATGAGCACACGCAGATTTGATGTTTGTACAACACTTTATGTCTGAATCTCATTGTGGGAAGGAACATGAAGGATGACCGTGTTGAAAGATGAGAGGAGATGATCACTCTGCAGAAGTGTAAAATTAAGCATGCCCCAAATCATCAGTGAGATAAATGGGCAATGTCAGCTAAACAAATACATACAACAGTATGAAGCCACTGCTTGTTGCTGCTGCTGCTTTGCCATTATGGTGGCTGGGATTGCCAAAGCGAGTGTCGTTTTGCCCAGATGATATATGACAGAAAGTAAAACCTATGAGTCCGTCCTGATCATCCTATGAGACTTAAGAGAGATGCCGCAACTCTTGAACTTTCCTCACTCACTTTGAACTGTATTGACAGGTAGAAAGCCTATGGCTACAAACGTTATAAACCTGAGATTCATTTTTTGCACACATTGATTACCCAGATGTTATTGACAAGAAGATTGTATACTGAATGCACAATACAACAGCCATGTCAAAGAAACATTTGAACAACCAGAATACAGTTGCAGCTGCTCTGGACTTCTTACATACTTTTGCAGTGTCCACTAACATGCTGCTGAATTCTTTATATTTGTTGATAATCTCCAAATATGCTCCTCTAGAGTCAGGGGTTATTTATAATGCAACTTTAAACATCTGCTTATCTCAATACTTGGCCCGAAATATCTTCGTAAGGAGCAAGGTTGAATGAAATCCCATAACAGTATTGAATTTTTTGTTAGGATGAAAAGACCTTTGCTTAATATAATTGAAATGCTTTTTGTTTTGGTTTGGTTTTTAGGCTCCCACTGAAATACAGTGCTAACTTTTAAAATCTGAAAAATGTTGTTCCTAATTTTGGTTTCATGCATTCTGTGATTTAAAGAAAAAAAAAGATACAATACATCCAAAGTATTTTTTTCTGAAAAAAGTGTTTCCTTGGATTATCACTATTCTTTGAATGCTCTGTATCAAACTATAACTCACCCTTACTTAAGATCATTTTTATCATCACAGATAGTAACAGAACTTTGGTGAAAAGATGGAAAATTGAATGTAATGTGCCTGCTTATAAATATATATATTTGGAGAACTGGTTTCCCTTCTGTTCTGTCTCAATAGCTTATTAAAATTGAAGTACGGGGGGAATGTCGTCAGACATTAAAATTTTTAAATGAACTTTGACTTGGAACTCAGAAAATCTAGTGTTCCGTAGGACAGGGCTCATTTTTAAAGAAATAATAAAAGAATGTGAAAATCAAGAGTGTTTCAGGAACAAGGATCACTTATCAAGTTGTTAAATTAAGATAAATGGCTGTTATGGTTTGACTCAGCAGATAGCTAAGTTCCACACAGTTATTCACTCACCCTCCCCCCTCCCCAAATGGGATGGGGGAGAGAAGTAGAGAGATATGCAGTAAAATGCGTGGGTTGAGATAAATGCTATTTACTAAAATAGTAAAGAGAACAAAAGAAATAACAGTACATATATATATATATATATATATATAAAGAGGATACACAGAGCAAGGGCTCACAGCCACTGGTGACCCTTCCTCCCGGCTAGCCCCTTTCGTAACGAACAGAACCCGGAAACGCCACCAACCAATCACATGATGTTATATGGGATGGAATAGCTCTTTGGTCAATTTGGGTCAGCTGCCCTGGTCCTGTCCCCTCCCAGTTCCCAGCTCCTTATGCCCCCCTTAACTATTTCACTGGCAGAGGAATGCGGAAGTGAGTTATGTCCTCGGCTCCGCTCAACACTGCCAGGATGTTATCAGTATCTCGGAGGTACAAGATAAATTCATACTAGACACTACGAGAAGCGTAACTTCTGTTAGAAACTAAGACAATGGCCTATACTATGAATAATATTCCTTGGTCACAAATATTTTACCAAATTGGCATGGTGCCATTTATGTTGTACTTCTCTGTTGTCAGCTTTCACTGTATACAGCATAATGCCTACCCAGCACAGGGCAGAATTTCATCTACTTATTAAAATATCAATAAATAGATCTATTAAAGTTTTCCAAGGTACATTTAGACAGAACCTAGATGATCTGAGAGCCTAGAAGAGTGTACAAGCCAATTTTTTTTTGGTATGATTTCACAAATACAAATGCCCTTAAGATCCACAAGTCAAGAAGTACACAGGCTATCAGAAAGCAGGATAGAAGCATACTTTGAAAGGAAAGAATGTGGATACAAAGCATCTGTGCACAGACATGAAAAGAATGGTAAT
The DNA here is from genome assembly GCA_013396635.1 of Penelope pileata. NCBI lineage: Eukaryota > Metazoa > Chordata > Aves > Galliformes > Cracidae > Penelope > Penelope pileata. The sequence goes on along the minus strand of WBMW01003830.1, from coordinate 1,719,049 downwards.
CTGTTAAACAAAATGTACAACTGCCTTAAAACAGACCAACTTTTTACTTAACTTTTTTTGTTTTGTAGATGTGCACGCTTTTCATTCTGCACTCCATTTTTTTTTTTTCTGAGGTTCTTCTCTTACTGTGAAGAATGGGATCCACCCGTATACTATTGCTGGGTAAGTCAGGAAAGAGGGACACATTTTTCAGTTCTTATGAAGGCAAAATGAAACCTGGATGTCTGAAGAGGAGCCAGTACTAACCTGAATACCAAATACCTTTGGCCAATCCTCTCTATTAGCTTATCGGAGCTACCTTCACAGCAGGCTGAGTCTCTGAACTTGGACATGTCACAGAGAGAATTTTGGCCTAGAGAAGAATTTGTAGCTAAATGAAATAAACCCAGAAATGGAGAGCTTTGGAAATAAATCTGAAAATGATTCTGTCCCCAGAGTGCACTGCCGCAGAGAGTGAATGATGTTACACAAGTGTTGCTCCACATCCCAGACAGATTATTTATGTATATGCAAATATAAAAATAATTATATATTTTTGTTTGCATGTCAGTATAAGAGGACAGCAGTAAGGCTTATGATGCTGAACACAAAATGGTTGTTTGTTAAAGGTGGTGAAATGACATCTTCTGAAATAACAAATTTTTTCCTTTCCTTGACCACTTCCATTTTTCTTTTTTTTCTTTTTTTTGTTCATTTCTTTTTCCATTGGTGCAGTGAGAAATCTGGGTCAGTTGGACAAAATGACAGCTGTTAATTGACCTCTTTGGGAGAGGAAGCTATGGGAAATGTGCAATAGTCATGAAACCATTTGTAAAAAAGCACTGTTTTATGATGCCAATGACCATGACATTAAATAGCAGAGTAAAGAGATATGTAGGCAAACAAAGCTGACTCCCGCCTTACAGCAGCCCAGGGCTCTGTGTGCGGAGAAGCACAGCAGGCTGAGGAGAGCTGGGAGCCATTGCTTTCACTTCTCCCTTCTCTTGCAGTTTCTGTTTCCACATGTTGTATTTCTGGGGCCCTGAGGCTTGGTTGCAGTGGTGGATTTTTCCTTGCTAGATACAATAGGGATAAACATGGGCCCAGAGAGGAGCCTAGGTGTCGCTTGGCTTGGCACCAGAACCTCCTCACTTTGAAACCTTCTCTTGGGGAAGCCTCAGCACCTTTCATTCTCATTGTCACATGGCAGATGGGGTCTGCAAACCCACAGAACTGCAACTCAGTTCCTTGCGCAAAATGCTGCATTTGTTTCAGAGAGTGCAGTTGAGTTGAAATGGCCTACATGTGTGGACTTTTATCAACCCCCTCCTTGGGTGTTCAGGGCCTTCCTAAGCCATCTTTCAAGGAAAATGTGCGTCATCAGCACGCTTTGTATTTGCAAGTAAGTTAGTATTAATTAATAAAATAAATGGGACTTGTTTTACAACACTGGAATGACTTCTAGCCAGCTTTTTCATTGCAATTATATTTCACTGTAGTTTTATCTGCAGTTTTGCCCATAGAAACTGTTGACATCAGAGACATCTCTGCAGTACACAATCTAGGAGCTGCCTCCTTGCAGGACTTCCTCCTGCTTTCTACTCCTCTCACAGAGAGCAGTGGCATGCCAGGCAGGCACACCCCCAGGCCAGCACTCCGGCCATCTTCATCACCGCTGTGCCATGCGAGGGCTGCAGTCAGGCCAGAGGCCCTGCAGGTGAGGTGTCAGCTGCCAGTCCCGCAGCTCTGGAGGAGGATGGCCTCTGTGCCACCACCCTGCAGATGTCAAAGCTTCCACAACCCTGTGCCCCATCCACCTGGAGGAAGTTACTGGGTGTGTAACTCAGCTTTGTCTCTACTGCCCACTCCTGCAGACTATATGTAGTCTCCAGAGGCTTGTCAGTGATGGTTTGACTTTTCTCCTCATTTCCTCTCACTGTCTGTTACGTTATGAAACACATCTGAGACTCTTCTAAAAGAGGTGTCAGCTCTGTTTTTGTCCAGACTGACCATTTCATTCAGATTCTCCCTGCTTTGAGCACTAGCTAGCCAAGCAGTCCTTGCTGACCATGAAAATGTTACTGTATTTTCATTAGAACAGAACACAAACAAAAATTTACTAGGTATTATCTACCAGAAACACTTCAACAGATTTGCATCTCTGTATTTGGGGGATACACTCTGTTTTCTTCCTGTGAAAATAAAGACCTCCACGTCTGATCCTGTGTCTCACTCAAAAGCAGCATCAGAAGCTGGTGATATTGTACGTGATGGGTTACATGGGCTCCAGCGAACACACTCAAGTGTGTAATTTGGAGCAACTCATTTACATCAGTCATTTTTATTAAGGAAACTGTTTCAGAGCCTTATATGAGATAGAAAGAACATGGAGCACTTGAGTAAATTGAACATTAATATGATTTTTTTAATTTTTCTTTTTTTGTGAAAGCCCATTATTACAATAGAGGTCAATGATTAATTTATTTTGTCTTTAGGATGATTATTTCAGTCTTATGATGATCTTACATTCACCACTGTCTCCTGATATTAAAGATAATAATGTAATTATGGGGTTTAAGTGGGTAGGGAACGGCTGAAAATGACCTGTGGTCTTCTCTTGCTTCTTTTTGATACTCTCAAAGTTTTCATGATGTTGATTTTTTACATTAGGTAGTCAGGTCTTTGGTACTCTATGGGCAATTAGAGATTTGTTTCTAATCTGTTACTGAACATACTTAGAAAGCAGCATTTCAATGGTGCAGAAGAGAAATCATTTATGTCCCAATTGCTTAAAGCACTGTGTTTTTATTAAAGCAGATTTAACTCAAGCCTTTGGGGAAGCAGCTTTCCACGCTACAAATTCAGCACCTTCCCATGTCAAAGTCCACTAGCAAAGATGAATAAATTGAAACCTGAGGCACATCTTTGAAAGGAGAGGGCGAACATGCTGTGAGAAGCAGGCATGATCTTTGAAATCTTTCTGGCAATGGAAAGAAGTTGAACTCTGGTAAATAATAATCATAAATTTTCAAACCTGGCGTATGCTGTGAAAAGCCAGGGCTTGTCAAAGCCAAGCTTGCCCTGCATAGCCCTAACTCTCACCTATGCTCACTTGGACTCCCTTTTTCTAGAGTTCACAGCGTATGCCCACTCCCACCCCTTCAGTGTCAGACCCTCATTTTCTCTCAACTGCCCCTCCAGCTTCTTAAAGCCGTCACAGGGAATGACAGCATTCAAAGCACGAAAGAATTGGCACCCTGCTTTTTTGCTATACCAGTAACAGCCCTTACAGTCACCAACAACATGGAGCATTTCAGGTAAGCTCAGGTGGCCTTGACCAGGATCTTCCTAACAATTCACAAGCCACAGATGGCACAGACAGACAGACTCTGAGAAAAACAGTGATCCTACCTTCTAATCCAAATGCTGATAGCCTGCAGAAGATGCAGAATGGATCTGGCGCAAGAGAAACCACACTTTGACCACACTGAGATTGCTGGAAGTCCATTGGCAGAATCAGTTTCTGCTGGTGAGCGCTGCCTGGATCAGGTCTTGTGGGACTGCACACCTTCCCAAGGGACATGATGGAAACATTTCAGAATAATTCAGTGCCAAAATTGGCTGTGGTTTTTTTTTTTTTTCCCCAAAGAAATAAGTCAGAAAGAAATGAGAGTATCACATTGCATTGTAAGACGATGTTATTGTTAATAATACATCAATACGTGGATGTAGACCTACATAAAAATGCATCTAGGTACGTCTACTTACATAGTTATAAATACAGTATTTATGCTATAATGAAATGATCTAAACAGCGCCCTTGAACTGTCCTTTTTGCTTCTCCCACCTGCTGGTCCGCATGTCCTGTTACTTGAGGGTCTGTTCCACAGGAGCAAAACCTTTCAAACATCTAGAAATATTTCCAGTAATTCAAACTGATTTGCTGTTTTGTAGCTTGCTGGGCTGAAAATTGTCCTGGCATTTTTTTTTCTTGGTCCAGTTTGGAGCGAGGAAGTGCTGTCAGTATCCCCAAAACAGCAGTGTGAGGGGCAAACAGCGTCTGGCCTGGCACAGATGGGCTCCCAGCGCCGGCTGCCACCGCTGAGGCACCATGGAGCTCCCTGTGGTGCTGGGCTGCCCACGTCTGCACATACAGCCGCCATGAGATCTGCTCTGTGCGCCTCGTTATCCGTGCTGGGGGGCTATTCCTGCTGCTAACTAACCACATTTTCAAGTGGCAGAGGAACCCGGTAGTGGTTTTATATCCTTCAGGGCATCCACAACATGCTTAATGGTGTGCAATATCTGCATCCCTGGAGAATAGTAAGTGAGGTTATTTGATCATGCTCAGCAGGACACTAACAGTGTGGTTTAGAGTTGTCAGTTTCTAAGCTTCTCATCTGAAAAGCCCAAACAAGAGCTTGGCCTTTGAAAAGCTTCCGGCCACATCTGCGCTGTCAGAGTAGCACTGATGCAAGGGCAGTGGTACATCCACACTGTGCTTGCAGTACATCTCCAGCAGCAGAGCTTCATTGACATAGCTCGGCTTTGTGCTGTGGCTGTAAGCCCATCCTCTAAATAAATCTCACCCAAGTGGTGAAACAAAGGTTTTGTATGCCTATATCTGTACTACGGGTATTGTTGGAACAGCGTTATAGAGCAAGGCCACGTAGCCCTGATAGCGCTGAGCAGGAGGAAGCTGTGATGCTCAGAGGCCGTAGACAGAGCAACATGGATTCTGGTGTGTGATTTTTATTTCAGCTAATCCTATATCCAGCCCAAACCAAAGTAAACTCTCACTCACTCTAAATTCCTCCCAGTCCCTCCCATTGTTGGGAATGCAAGGAGCTGAGCTGGGGAAGAGATGGTCACAGACAGAGGGGAAGGAGGAAAGGAGGACAGAAGAGCAGAGTGGTTAACAGGTGTAATTATTTAAAACGTATATATGAAAACATCTGACCAATGCAACTCTCCTCTGTAGGAGGTTTCTCATGAGCCTTGTTAGGCTGTGGCCCAGTTGCATCCACCCTGATGTGCAGGACCTATTGTGGCTGGGCATGTACAAGTCCCAGAAACAGACTGACAGCAGGGCCAAGCTGCGTGCCTGTGCGTGGGGTAGGAGCAAGGTGTCTCCGGGACCTTGGATCCTCTTTCCTGGCTCATTAATGAGATTCTAAAACCTAATTAATAGTGATGACTCTTGTTTACTTGCTCCTTTCCTGCTTTCACAGTGTCTGACAAATGCTACACTGCAGAACAGAAGAGAATCAGTGTCACCAAAGGCACTTTAAAGTGCAGCTGTCTGATTCATAGAGCTGGTACAAAAGCGTAGCTCGTAACTCACTGCATTATTTTTCAAAAAGCTTGATTTGATCTGAGCTGAATGGAAATTGGAAGTTTTCCAGAGTTTCCCTTAAACAAGAGGCTTCCCAGCCTCAGCAGCTCTCCAGACACTCGACATTTGTGCAGAGCAGCAGACCTGAGACATTTTAACAAAACATATTGAATCCGACCCCCACCACCTCAAAAGAAAAATAAATAAATTCCACACTGACCTCGTTATTCATTTCTGTAGGGCAAACAGCATCTCCTGCATCTTCAGATGTACTGCTCCTCTTCCTGGGTGACAACGCAGTGCAGCCAAGGCAGCAGGGCCCTGAGCAGCCGGGTGACACAGGGTCCCCGTGGCTTGTGAGCCCTTGCTGAGGGGACAGCATGTGTCACATGCAATGCAGGCCGGGCCGGTTTCCCCTTAGCAAGAGGTACCTCCAATTGGCTTGTCTGCACTGGGAATAAACAGATGACATGCTGAGTACGAATGGATCGTCCTTCCCTTCCTTCCAGCCCGGACACAGGCTGTGAGCTCGGACTCGCAGAGCAGAGCGGGGATAAACGCAGTGCACCAGCCCAGAGCTCCACGGGGTGCAGGGGGCTGGCTCCTCTACGTGCAGGTCCTGGAGGGAAAGCCCTTCAGAAAGGGGTGAAGCCGGGTTTGCTAACACCGCTGCCTGCCCCCACCCTCTATACACACACACTGAGGAACGCCTGGCTGCTTGTTCCCACTGCTATTCGTCTGAACAAGCTGCAGCACAAATCTGGATGACTCCTGGGTTCAGCCCCACAGCAGAAGTCCTCAGGTGGCTGGCTTCCTGCGTGATGGTTCGAAACTTTCCTTTCTGACCCCCATCGGACTGTGATTGTGAAATTCTCCCTGGAGAACCCCCGGCTCAGATGCAGTTAGACTTTGCTCTGGACAGGAGTGATGTTTCAGAGGAGAGATAGGACCAACTTTGTCCTGTAGATCTTCCTTCCCTGTCGGCAGCCAATCTCTTGCACACTGCTACAGAAAAAAAAATTCTAATAAATACAAACAACTCCCAGGGATGCTCCTGTGCCTCCCTGTGCCAAGGACTGCTGATCACATCAGCATCTTGGTTCTCAGGCATCTGCCAAAACCTGATGGCTGCAGCCAGCACGCCGAGCAGGGGTGAGCCAGCTGTGATAGAACAGGCAGAGCTCAGGCTCCCGGGGAGTCTTCTTTGCAGAGATGGGCTTCTTCATTTAATGGGCCTTGGATCTTATTTAACACATCGGCTCATGTATCGTGCGGGCGTAAAGAAGCTGTGTGCATATAATAAAAAACCTCAGCCTGTTCAATAGCTGGGGGAGGCCTAATAAATTTGCCACTACAGCAAGTGTTAGTCTCTAGGGCCAATACTGAATGCTGGAGTTTAATAAACAAAAATTCTGAAGCGGAAGAACTAAAAGGTAAAGCAGTTCAGCTGACAAAGCAAACACAATGTAATTAGAAACAAATGGTTTCACCTGGCCTCCACCAGCCCCAGAACCAGCATCTCAGGCGGTGCTGCCTGCTGACGGCCCTCCTGCAGCCGCTCTCAGGATGCACCTGCTGATCCACCAGGGTCCCCTCCGGGGCTGAAGGACACGGCCAAGAGTGTGCAAGAACTTCTGTAACTGAATAGACTTTGGCAGATAATGAGCTGTGTTTGCCTAGGCCACACCTTTCAGACCTGTTACAAAAGAGCTGGGGTGGAATTGGAGGTGGAAGTGCTTCCGTCTGCAGAAAAGGGCTGCATTTTGTTGTTCTGCATGTGAGTACTCTTCTGCACTAAAATGGCACAGGGGGTGGCGGTTTTTCCCTGTTTTGTGTTACAGATGTTACACCAATGTTGCAAGAGCAAGGACTGCATAAGAAACCTTCAGGGTTAAATGATGAAAGAATTAGGCAGGCCAATGTTTTAAATTCCAGTGAGTTTTAATTGTTTCTTGTTCAACTGCCACAGCACCAAAAAATGACGCTTAGATGTCTGGGGTAGCAGAGCAGCACATACTTGTCTCGTGGCTCAGGGCAGACAACAGGATGTTGTGGTTGGATTATTAAAATATTGTTGACATGTCACACTCACATAAGGCTGGATTTGCTGTATGCCAAGGAAATCCTCATTCTCACAGGCCAGATCTACGTAAAAACCTCATTAGTGGGTACCAGGAAAAGATGTTTTTTGCGGTAATATGGTCACCAAGTCGATATTTCACTGCAGTGAAAAGGAAGTTTTTAACTGGAAAGGATACAGCATTATTTACTCCACACCACTCTTTTATTTATGGCAGGGGTGTCAGACTCCTCTGTGGAGAGGTCTGAATTATGTACTGAGAGCTCGGGTATAAATTTAGGGTTTCTCACTTCCCCCGTTCACACGCTGCCTCCACCGCACGGGCAGCCGGGCGCAGCAAATCCTTATTGAGCAGCAGCAGCTCTCTGAGAGACAGAGAGCCACAGAAGCACACCGCAAGCATTTCATCTCCATCCTCTGCTCCCTGGTGGTCCGCCAGCAGCAAATGCCTTCCTCCCACACCGCCCTGCCTGCTTTCTGCTGCAGGGAGGCAGGAGCAGGCTGCTGGTGGAGGAGACATGAGCTGATTCTCTGCTCTCTGAAGTTTGGGGGAGCAGCTGCCCTGCCTGCACATGAGGGCTTAACGGTGTTCAGCAATGGCTCTCCTGTCTTCAGATAGCCACGATCACCCCATTGCAGAAACATCTTGGGGCTGTATGGAGGCTTCCCTTTGGTC
>WBMW01003830.1:1693479-1708479 GCA_013396635.1 Penelope pileata | reverse complement strand
GGAGAACATTGAAGGAGCACAGATTGCTGCACGCTTACTCCCACAGTTAGGACAGTTCAGGATTGCCAGAAAAAAACCACACAGTGTGGCAAATGTAAAGCAAAATGATTCCATTTGAACGATGTGGGTCCTGTCAGGCTTTTCTTTGTACTTAGGCCCAAGGACAGATGCAGCATTTCTCTCCCTGATGTTTCTTGTTCAAAGGAAATGAATCTCACCCTGGAAGTACATCCAGCACCCTTCACTCCCAGAACAAAGAAGGTATGTAGTGCTGTCAAGCCATCCCTTGAACAGCAGGGCTTCCACCCTTTGAATGGGCCCTGACACCAAACCCTGCCTGGAGGAAGGTATGTTTGCAGCACCAGAGGCTCCTGTGAGACCCAGAGAAATCCTAGGTTCTGTGACATTTGTGGGCTGAGATCATTTAGGTAGGGGGCAGAAAGTTTTGCTGCTATCTTTACTTGGGGCTGCCTTCCCAAGCATATCCTCAAACTGCAAGGTAAGCCCTGAACGTGGCAGAAAAACCTAGACTGCTAAATGGAAACCTACAGGCTCTGCTCGGTGAGGTTCTGTGTCAAAATGAGCCTCCACAATAAACACCATCACTCCTGAGGCTGTAATGGGCTCCTGTTAGCAGCAGGACAGACCTGGGCACCATTCTCATGAAGGACCTGCTCAGAACACCTTTGGAGCTGACAGGAATTTTTCCATTGGCCTCCACACTATGTGGTCAAGTCTTAGATCAGTGTTTTCATCCTGATCGCTGGGGATGTCTGTGGACAATTCTAAGAAATCTGCAAAAGGCAACTGAGAAAAAGTAAGTCCATATCACTGAGCTTAAATGTGCATCTGTACTGCCCATGGAAGAAATGTGGGGCACCCCAGACTACAACATCTGCGCTAGAGCATCTGGTCTTACTCTGCTTTGTTTTAGGGGAGTTATGGCTCAGAGATAAGAGCATACTTCCTGAGGCATCAATTTCTCCACTGCACTTTGCCCACTGTGTAATAATTAAGACATTTTCCTGTCCAGAGTCATTCCAACCAGCCTTCAGTGAATGGAAGAATCTGATTTTGGATGGCATGAGGGAATATCCTTCCAAGCTTTGTTTCCTCTTTATTAAAAACACAACATGCAAGGACATATTTGCAGTGTTGCAATGCAGGATGATTTTGCTTTCCAGTTTTTCTTTCCAAGAGAATGATGCTAAAATCCCTTCAGCTTTGTGCAGATAACTGCACTCCCCACTGAAATACCAGCACTACCATTTGAAACTAAGAATGCTGTTCTGGAGTTTTGTGTCTTTCATGTCTAACCCAAGGAATGGCAAGACTAATGTGCAAGGATTTTATCCATGGATAAGCTGATCTCAGCAATTTCCCTGTAATCTACTCCACGGAAAGATCAGCTTTCAGGAAAAGGAAGGAAGAAGGAAAAATTGTGAAGATTTTTGTTCTATTTTTTTGCTTCTCTTACACCTGGCTTGCGTGGGATAGATTTTGTTACATCCAATGCCATCAGAAAACATCAGGCCAGGCTATTGTAAACCTACACATTCATTCACCTGTGTGCAACAGGGGTAAATGACGCATGGAGGCCTCGCCTGCCCTAGGCCTTGTAGTTGGCAGCACTGCCCTGCTGCCAGCCCCCCACCTTGTGCAGGATTGTGGGCTACCGGTGGTGGTGAGCCCCAGGGAGCAGTCCTGCTCCCCACTAGGTGACACTTGTTCTCAGGGAGGTCAGAACTAGGTGGAGGTGCTCTCGAGTCTATGCAGGACGTGGTCCCAGAGACATCTGGGGTTGGTCCTGCTGCTGAGAAACACAGCCCTGGGGAACACAGCTGAGGCGTGCAGGAGCAAGTCAGTGTCCTGGGCATTTCGGCATCCCTGGGATTTGAAAGGGGAGCTAAAAACAGTTTTACAAACATTTCCAAACACAGACAGTGCCAATGAATCAGGGGAATGAACCTATAGCGACGCAAAAGAAGCAGGGGTGTGTGAAAGACAGCAAGAGATGCTGCTCAGACTTGCCAGGTCCCTGGTGGCCCTGTGACGTCCTGCTGAGGCACAGCCACTCTGCAGTTCTGTCGGTGGCAAAGCTCTGGCGGCGAGTCCTTGCCTCAGGCTGCAGGGCCAGCGCTGGTCTGGCCTCATACGCTCTTCTCCCCTTCCATGTGCTCCTTGGCTGGAGAGGGCTGCTTGTCCTGGCTGCTCTCCAGGCCGGGTTTGGTGGGAGGAGCAGGGCTGCCAGCAGCAGGCAGGAGGTTGGCGGACTGCAGCACAGCCTCTGAGTGCTCCCTGGCCTTCATGCGCAGCGCAGCCACGCTGGCGGTGCGGTTGCTTTGGCAGCCATAGGTGGGCAGGAAGGAGAGGCCCATGGGGTCTGGAACACAGCACGAGCACAGCGGGCTCCCTGGGGAGGAAGGAGACAAGGTAGCGTCACTGCTAGAGAAGGGATGCTGCCACTGGAAGGGCGTCCTCATGGGGACGGTCCTCTGACCTGGCCAGAGTGACCCACGCCTGCAGGTGTCACACCATGCAGTACCTTTCCCTCAACAGTCAACCTGGAGAAGGCAGAGATGGGGTTGAGGTCTCAAATGGCATAAGCTTCCTCTTCAATTGACCATTAGTGGGTATACAGATGCTTTCGGGATGTAGGTTATTTCCAGAACAGCCAGATACTGCTCTGCTGAGGCCCATGGAGAAGAATTGTACATTGCGAGTTTTCCAGGGTGATAAATGGAGCAAGTGAGGGCAAACAGAGTCAGAAGTGAGCAGCAAAGCTTAGATGACACATGAGATTTCCCATGAGCAAGGCTGAACTTGTCCCCAGTTCCCATCCCAAGCTGCTGCTCTGTGGCCCCACACTGGAGGTGTCTCCTGCCCTCCACCCACACACTGAAGTCTGATCAGTCTGGGCAGCAGCATTCATTGGGTGAGTGTGGGGATCCCACCACTCATCTGCGTCTGAAAGATTACTGCAGAGAAAAAGCAGAAAACATCCTGGTTATTATACAGGAGCTAATGACCTCCTATCTCACTGTAAGATAACACAGGATTTTTTTGTTGGCCAGGCTCTGCCAGCATCATGTCTTCTTGCATGAGTGTTCTACCTTCAAGAGTCAAACTCAGTGTTGCTGAGGTATGATGCCTCAAAAAGGAAGGCCTCCATAAGTGAACCAAAGCCACCTAAAGCTGCTGCTGTTGAGATGGCTTACAGTCTCATCAGGAGAGATGGACTGACATCTCTGCCCTGACATCTGAGATACACAGGCTGTCACAAGCAGGCAATGCAGCACTGGAGAGAGGGTGAAATGGCTGAGCTACCTCTTTGGTTTGCTCTCTGGTGAGAGACACTGGGGGACACAGTTCTCCCCAGGGATCTCAGTGGCCACATAAACTACACATCCTCTTCTAAGCCCCTGGGAGAAGCCCATCCTTTGCTGATATGTTACCCCTCAGCAGGCAACAGCTGGGCGGCACACAACCTGACACAACACAATGTCTTCCTCTGATCTTTCCAAGCCAAGGACTTGCTTTAATTTCTGCAGTTAATATTTGAGTTAAATGGCTCATGACTAAGTGATGGAACTAATAATCTGCAGGGAGCAGGTAGTTTTTCTCTTACATTGCTGCTCTCAGTAGCAAAGGGTCAGCACCCATTTGTGAGGGATGATGGCAGACAGTTGTTTGTTTTTAGGATGTTGGCAAGAATTCTGCACAGCAATTGCCAGAAATTAGCAGCTTGCAGGTAAAGTTCGGGAGAGAACACAAGAATATTCCTTGCATGTAAAAAAGACTCTACAAGGGACAAATTATTAATATAACTGAAAAGTTCCTTTTACTCTCATAGTACTCCTCTGATAGTGCATCTGAGCAGCAGAACAACATTCAAGTGAATCACACAAGCAAATTTTACTACTTGACTGATGTCCCTCATTTTTGCTTTTAGCACTACAAAGCTCAATCTTTAATTTTGCGGTTGTTTTGAACACAACAGAAGAGAGGGTTTGTGGCAAAATCCACTCAGTAACACAGCTTACAGTTTTTGCCACCACAAACCATGCTCACAAAGTCATTTTTTGTCCCCCTGAAATGCAGCCACATCGGGGGCTCTGGATGGCCACTTTTAACAAGAGGGAGGAGAGGAGGATTGGTAACTGTAGTCCCTGCAGTCTTCAGGTTTTTCAGCTGTGGAAAGTCAGTTTTTTCATGACTATTAAGCCCCACTAACTTAAGTCTGGTTTCTGAAATGGGGCACACAGTAGCCTCTCCACATATCATCTGTCTTTGCACTGCTGCTCTCTAACAAACTAAGATGTTCCACCAGAAGCGAGCACACTGTCTGCCAAGCAGGAGGAGGGGAGAAGTGGAGAAGAGTCTTTCCCTTTTCAAAAGAGCAGAAACCAGCTCCAGCCCCTAAGAATAATTTTCTTTCCATCATTAGAGAGGGATAAAATATTTAACACTCTTCGGTACCAATCTTAGCTCTTTGCTTAATAATTAGACCTGATATTACCCAGTGGCTCTGCAACCTGAGGGTGCAGACTTACCTGTAGTGGAAACTAGGATATCTAGCAATAATTCCCCCACAAACCATGCCTTGCATTTTCACTTAAAACTTTCAGGTTAAAACATTTGCAAACAACAGCTCCCACCTGAAAAAAATTCTGAGTAAATAGTGACATTTGCTCCAGGATCCTGCTAGAGTACAGAAGAGTATATAAAAGAATAGGCTTTAGCTCTATTTCTTTTTAGTACAGAAGGAAGATTGAATCTACTTTGCTATTGCCTCTGTCTGCAGGCAGTAAATGAAATCCATTGGACTTTGCTGGCACAAAAGCCAGGACAAGCAATACGAGAATCAGCAGCCCAAGGTCTCCAGCAGCCCATCAGTCAGCTTGTGATGGACAGGGATGTGACCCAAGAAAGATGCATCCACGTACAGCAGACATCAGTGTCTTCTTACTACTTATTGGAGTAGCCCTGAGCTCACAGTGGGGGAGTAAGGAATTGCTCCTACTTAATCTTCAGAGGAGTTTAGGCACCTAACTCCCATCAAAATCAGTGAGGGTTAGACCTTTAGCCTTGGAACCTGATCCAGCTTCTGCTAACATCTCTGCCAGGCTGATACCACTTTAATGGGATTTGGAGCAGGTTGCTACAATACAGGCAGGGAACTGTTTTCTTTCCTTCAGGAACTTACTGCCTCTTGTACACAAAATTAAAATACACAATTAGATTTCCATTAACTTAGAGCAAATTCTTCTGAATTGATCTGAAACTCCATGTATTCCTATATGAGATCATACTTTAAATGCTCAGCCTGAACATAAATACTTAATGTCATAAATACAGTCTGAAATATTTGATCCACTTGGCAGTTTAATTGATCTACTACAGAGACTGACAGGAAAAATTAAATTAGTTCTGTCTTGTCTCTGCCAACATTACATTTCAATTGTAATGATATTTGATCTACAATTTTGGTTGTGGACATTTTTGTGCAATTCCAAGGTTCAATTTCAGCTTACAGCGTGATGGGAGTGGGGCTCACATGAGTATTTAAAACATGTACTTTCTACTCTAACTTAACAGTTTAAAGAATTTAAAAGGCAGTCTTTCCAAAATGCAAAACCTCAGTTCCCTGCTTCTTGCAGTATCTGTGCATGTCAGCATTTGATGTGAACAGCTGAACAGCAAGCTAAATTTGGAGGGACGTGAGGAAAAATGCCCTTTAAAAATCCTCACCTGTCAAAGCACGCTGTTCACTTTGCGGTAAAAATATTATGCTCAAATTAAATGTATTTTTCTGTAGGCACATATTGGTTTGCTTGAGTCCTAAGTCCTCAAAAACTCTGCAGTCACCAGGTTTGGAAGGCCGACAACACTCTTGAGTCCATAGTGTCATTTACCAGAGAGAGCTGATCCCAAAGGAAGCCCCCTCTTGCTCTTCAAATATGCTGCCAACACTGCATCTCTTAAAGCACGAGACACAAGTGGGAAAAACACAGGTGCCTTTATCCAAACCTTTTAGAGCTATAAAACAAGATTCAGAAGAGAACTAAAATGCTTTATATTTCCTAAGATCACAGGGAGAGGTAAACTAGGGTAAACACATTTGCCAAACAGAACTCACTTGCTATATTTGCTATCTTACATGAATTTGCCATGGTCACATGCTGAGTAAAGTCAGTAAGTCCATACTCGAGTACTAATGAGTAACAGAGAAAACGGGAACTCCAGAGTTTTGATTCCAGTTCCCCAGTCTGAGGGTAAGCAGTGGTGCTTCAGTTTGGTAAGCAGCAGTTCAGGGGTAAGTCAGGTCCTTGCATACTTCTTTCTTAGCCTGTCTCTAACGCAGTGATGTTGGGAAAATTGTCTTCATCTTTCCATAATAGAAACCGAAATGTAATAGATGTACAGCTCTAGTTGAGTTTTTTCATATGTTTTTTTTTTTCCTGAATACTGCAATTAAGCCTCCCTAATATGAACAAAAGCAACCACAGCAGCAACAAACCATAAAGGAGCCTAATCAATGGTGCCCTGGTATATCCACTTTGATGGGCATAATGCAATCTTGCTTTTCTATCAGTGAGTGGTATGGAGGTGCCATAAAAACCAACTGAGCTATAACCTGCACAGAGCAGAGCTGTGGGTGAATTATGAAAGTAATTCCCTGACAAGTGTAATTATTTCTCTCCTCATACACTGCACTTTGAATCACAGGGTCTGGGGAAATTTCAGCGAATGTAACAGATACACTTTTTGCCTCAGCCACCAGAACGGTAGAACACTTCCACTAAAAACCGGAGATTCTTGTTTACACCCATTAATAACATCTTCTGCATTAATGAATTGCATTCATGCTGTCATCCATTAAGAAGGTACTTTGAGGTCTCTCTCTGCACAGAATGCTAGCTTCTCCTGATGACTCTACTGATATACAGCCCATAAATAAAACAAGTATTTTCCCTTCATATTTGAGGTCTGCAATTAAATCTACTAAATGGACTGCAGATGCATGGTTTACAGTAAGTGATTCATCTTGGAAGACCATGGAAATGTCGAAGTCACCACAATGAAGTTGTCAAATTACAACAATTTCAGACAGTAACAAACACCAGAAATTTCATCTATGTGAGCTACACTTCTTCCTGACCATGGCCAGTGGTGAAGAACTAAAACCCTGAAGTAGGAAGCACAGCATCCCACCAAAATTATGACATTATGCTAATTATTCAAATAAGAAATTGCATTTCCTGAGAAAAAAAAGTATGTGATGAGGTAATACGGTACTTATGAGAGATGCTTGCTACTGACTACAGCTTCTGATGCGCTAAACTTCAGAGAGGGAGAGGATGCCTAAGGGGAGGAACAGGTCTGCAGTATTACTGAACAGAGAGTCTTGACTAGAGAAAATCTGTTCAGTAGTGACATACTCCTCCCTGCAACAGTCTACGCTCTGAATTGCTGTTCTGATCTCTGTTGTATAGTTGGCCTGCTTTCTTCACAGAACATCCTATGGTGGTAATCCCAGCTGTTTGAAGAAAAAATAAATCTCAGTTTATTTATTATTATTAAATCTCCTGAGTTCACAGGACATACTGTGTAGGGAGAACATTTTCCTGCTCAGTCACCAGAGCAGACCCAGTCTCATGCTCCAGCCATATCCATCAGCTGCTCAGAAGTGGCACATGTGGGACTCAGATGATCACTGCCCACTGAAGGACTGCAGAGCCACAAAGTGTGAGGTAAGCCTACAGAGCACTGCACAGCCTGTCCAAAAGCAAAGTTGCTGCCCTCTGCTAGGCTATCCTGAGATTTATTGTCTTTACTAGACTGACTTCATCTGGGAAATTGTGCTTATTATATCCTTACATTATGAATTAGATCCAGATAGCATGGACCCTAGACACTTTATGCAGCCTTGGAAATCTGGGGCTGGAGCCAAACCATCAAAGTCAGAGAGGGAGAAAGAGAGGTATTAGTTTCTTTATGGAAGACAATGAATTCTCAGGTGGCAGAATGAAAATGGTCCCTGAGAGACAAAATAATTGTTAATTAGTTACATCACCGTCATCACTTGTTATTCACTATATTGATTTTAATTGTCTCCTTCTAAAGCATCAGTCAAATATTACTCACTGACACCAACAAAGTGTTGGCTCACAAGCCCAACAAAGCACAGAGAAAACAACCTGAACTTCCCAGAGGTATCTGATGTGCCCAGAGTGCCCTTCTGTCTGCAGACAGTCTTCACAGTCTTACTGGAGAATGCAATTCCCTTCACTGGCCAGAACTGTTCTTCCAGTTGAGAGAATACACATCTATCTGCAGGATTCACATAGAAGAACTCTTTGTCAGTATTACATTTGAAAATTGCAAAGAAGAAAGCAGGGCCATACACCCACTGGTAATGAAACGTCTTTAACTCTGGAGGAGTTATTTTGCTTTCAAAAGCACAAAGATTTCCTGGTAGTTTCAAACTGTGGTCAGCACGAGAGAGGTGCCTGGAGAGCTCTTGGCCACTTGACTCTTTAAAATGTGCAAAAACTTGGAAAATCTTACTACTTGTTGAATTTCTCCTCACCAAAAAAAAAAAAATGCAAAAGATTGGAACTTTATGCCCTGTGTTGAATTTGATGGGATTTTGTGTTGCTTAAAGTTCTATGCTCTCAGAATCGCCGTGGTAGAGCTCTGTCAGTATTTCTGTTGCAAAATGAGACTAGATTCTCAAGGGAGACACTTAGGAGACTTCATTAAGATACAGAAGGACACCGAGTAATGTCCACCTAAATCTAGGGTTAATCTTCCCTCGACAGACCTGAAGTTGTACAAATCAGCTCCTACCTCAAAGGGGCAAGTGAGAAAGGAGAATCAAACTGAATTGTGCAAGACAAAGATGGCCATGTAAAGGCTTTGTGAACACTGACTCTCTCTCTGTCCTTTCCATCCTTCCCGCAACCTTATCTCTTCTTCCAGACCTATGGGTGAGCTTGCTGAGCTCTCAAACACATTAGTTTAGAAGGACCATCATTCACTTGCTGTTTCTGTACCAAAGTAAAACAGAGCGTGAATCATGCCTGAGATCCTTTTGGTCTGTGCAGGACCTTCAGAGATAGTCCTTGTGACTGCCAATTAGCGAGAGGAAGCACAGGTCTGCTGTGAACAGACCCTGTCCCAGTCCAGCTGAACTGCTCTTGGAGAAACAGGGAAAGGGGAACTTACAGAGATGAGCCAAGGAAAGAAGAGACATAATTCCACGTCTAAATACCACAAGAAAGATGCCACAGTTATTCTCTGCTTGTACAAATCAAACTTGCCATCTTACAGAACAACTCAAATCCTTCCCTCTTCACACCAAAGCCAAAATCTGACCTTACTGAGACCTGGCTGCAGAAGGAAGGAGCAGCTCAATCTACCAGTTCCATGCAAGCATAACAACATGCCAACAGGTAGACACAATGCTACAAAACTTGTGATGGATGGATATGGAGATACGCAAATCTGTAGCTGGATTTCTTAAAATCACAACACGCTACCATGTTCCCATCTCCTTGCATGCATTTAGAGATCTCTAGTGTCATGCAGGAAATGTATACCAGGCACCTCAGGAAGGAGATGAAGGTGTAGCTGAGAACATTCACCAGAAGAGTATATGTGCACCTGGTAACTGTCCATCTCTAGCCAAACTATAAAAAAATCTGTATTTTCATTTGGGAACAGTTTTTCTGGGACACTGCCTTGTAGTCGGGGCAACTGACTGTCCAATGATTCTATCTGCCTGAGATTCAGGAATAGGATTTTTCCTGCCCCTGGGTTGTAGAACTGCTATCAAGCAAAAAGGAGCAGATTATTAATTTCTCAATTTAGTGGCTGAGCTGTAAAATCACAGGAAAGAATATACAGAAGTTTTCTAAATAAATGAAACTTTAAAAATCCTCATGACAAATTTTTCATTTGTTCTTTTTTTTTTTCACTCTGCTGAGCTTCAATTTATTGGTATTATTTTTCTTAAAATGTAGCTAAATTTAAACGTGAAACATGAGAAGAAGGTACTGTATTTAATTTCAGAAACACTTAACTGTAAATTTTAAGGAAAAAAGTAGCCACTTCCACCTGGAATTATTCACTGAACACAGTCAGTCCCATTTTCACACCTTTCAACTTCCCCAGTCTACATTTGTCAGTGAATAATGTTTTTGCCCCGAGAACATCACTTGTATCTATTCCAGAGGGCCAGCTCGTGCCCAGTGGGAGAGGCTCATGGTCACAGGCAGAGATGGAGGGGACTCGCACAGTCCCACAGCTGCTGCCAGCTGCCAGGTTTAGGCTGACTGTCATCCTTTGGCCTCTGGGGCCTAGGTCACACCTCTGTGGCCTTTCTTGATTCAAATCACAGGTCTTACACTCACCAAAACGGCACTTGCTTTATGCTGTGTCTTCTGCTTTTTTTGGAAAGACAGGATGCTGTCCTTCATGCAAAACTCAGAAATGGAGAGCTTTTGCTTCAGGAATATACCTTGGCTGTACCGATTTAACTAGAAATACCCATGAGGAACATGAGGTATGCCAAGGAACAAAGTGAAAGATTTTAGAGGACTTTAGAGGGGAAGGTCCTGAGCAGGGAGATTTTCCTCACAGAATATTGCACCACACTGGAGCATAGAGCAAAGGTACGTGCCACTTTGTGCTTGGCAGTGCTGTGAGACCTTACATCCCATAAATCTATAAATTGAATTCATCCTGCTTACACCCTCAGCCTCAGAAATTATTAGACTAGGAACAGCTAATGGATCAGCTGGCCATTTATTTTTAAAAGATGCACACTGCTGGTTTTTGCAGCCCAAAAGGATATGAACACTGGATGTAAGCTTCCTGACGCCTGGGTCCCAGGCCATGCGGAATTACTCTGTATGCTCCCCTGTCCCCACGTGCACACTGTGCTCAAGTTCTCAGGTCTAGAGGAGAAAGGTCTTTGTGCAGAGAAATACTGCAAAGGAAACTGAGTGCAAAGAGCGGATGAGGTATCAGTAACCGTGCCAAGTAATGTATAATGCAAAAGGATGTATATAACTAATTCATTAGCATAAATTTGACTCTCAAAAAAATGCACATGCAAAGAAAACTTGAAAGGACCAAACTCTACCTGCCTTGCAAACCACAGCAAACCCTGACTTCACTGAAAGTAACTGATAAAACCGATGGAGCTCAGCCGCAAGCCACACTACAGCTTGCAGAGGAGACACTCCTGCGCCTCCAGCATCAGCCGGTGCAACTGTCACCCATCACAACAGAAAGAAGGAGCCACCATTTCCCAACAGCTTTCCACTGGCACAGGTGGGAGCATCCACCCAGCGTGAAGGAGCTGCTCCTTACACATATATCATCTGAAGTTAAAGTCACTTACCTTTTAGAGAGGCGACGTGGGACAACGCTTGTGCGTAGGTGGCTGTGTTGAGAAGAGTTCCCGGCAGGCAGGAGGGGAAGAAGGGCCCTGTGGGGCCGACTGCCCGGCTCAGGCTGAGGGAGAGGAGAGAACAGCTGTCAGACTCAGAACCAGAGGACTCTACAGACAGTGTATGTGCATGCACACCAACACAATTGTGTCTCGGGGACCAACTGGAGATGACTAAGCCTGGGTAACATCAGCCTCCCACAGGCACCAGCTCCTACCTACATAGGCAGCAGGGAGTTAGAAGAGAGACAGTTCGTCTTCTGATGTTTTGGGCTGTACTTCAAAACGATACTGTCTAGGTCCAGGCTCAGCGTCAAGCAATCTATCTGTGTACGCACACGTGATGCATGCTCGTCCCGAAGACGGGCAGATGATATCATGTTACTCTTACCTCTGCTGGATCTCCAGACTCTCTTTTTTATTCCTGGTTTGATCTGCTGGAGAAGGAGAATTTAAATTCCTGACAGGAGGTGCCACCTCAGCCATTGCTTCCTTAGAGCCCTCCTGGTCGGAAGCACCCCTCTCTGTTTTCCTCCATTTCGCTCTTCGATTCTGGAACCACACCTGGAGCAGGAGAGAAACCAAGGCTGAGTACTGCCTTTGGCCAAAGGCAAAGCAAGTAAACCTTTGTCAAATTGTTACTCTGGTGAGATTGGTAATTTTGAATTTTGGATAAAATTTCCTCTTATTTTTTGTCTGTGTTGCTATTCCAGATGAGTCTTAATATTGTATTTCTATCTGGAATATTCCTCTGTATGGAAAACAAGCCAGGAGTGTCTAAAGACACTCAAAAGACATATTAAAAAAAAAAGTGTTGATGTTTCTGTAACAGCAGAACATTTAAAGGTGCACTTGCCTTTATAGTCACATTTCATTTTCACTGACTGCTATGTTTTACTACATCTAAAAGCCTTCCATGGAGGGAAGGACTTAAATACACGTCCAAGCGCTCTGACAAATCCGTACAGAAGTTTGTAAGCGAGCTCCTGCTAGAAGCAGGGAGGGCAGAGCCAGAAGTGTGTACCCGGCCACATCGGCTGTCCCTGGAGAGGTTTGACACTCGCTGTTACACCCCTGATGTGTTTGTGCAGTCTGCACTCAGAGGGCTGAAGGCAGGCACCCATTTTGGACGATCATTCTGCAGTTCAATACATATCGCTTTCCAAAACTTATTTTTCATAGAATTTCTCCCTGTTATAGAACAGAAATATTTGTGCTTTTGATTTTGTCACCTGACTTTTAGTCCTAAAGTTCTGGGTTTTTTGATTTTTTATCAGTTTCCTTGGGGCAGTCGCCCCGAAAGCACCTTATTTGAGGTAGAAAACGCCAAGGCTCCCTTGAGGTCAAGAAATCCACATTTTAATACATGACTTCAAGAATAGGCAAGATTGTTATTATTATTATTCCCCTCCTACAACTCCATTTTAGTTAGCTGCCTTTTAATTGCATGTATCAGCAAACGTTGAATAATGATTTTATCTATATTCTAAATTTAGAGCAGTTAAATGCAAAGCAAAATGCAGACACTTCCTTGCGTCTTAATTGAATGAAGGTCACAGCTATAACAACATTTAATTGAGCTATTTTTCATTATCATATTTTAATGACTTTGCACTGACAGTTCGCCTGCTTCTGAGGAAAGAGCATGATGAAGTCGTTTATTTCCCTATTTAGTTATTGTTTGACAACATCATCTTCGATTAAGACTCTGCTTTATAGCACATTAATCATATTTGAATGAGCAAGGGGTATAAATGTAAACATATCTCCCATCCTCTGTGTTTCCCCATGTCCCTGCATGAAAGCAGGCTAAACAAATGCTTGCATCTATTGTCTGTTTGCATAATAGCCAACAACAAGGCTGAACACCAGTCCTCAGCAATCTCATTGTCACCACCCCTATCTCACCCTTGCACCTTTCAGGAAGAAGTTATGATCTTCCACTTCTGAATGCTCAATAATTGTCCCATTTATCTCAATTTGCAGTTCAGTCTTTAGGCGCCAATAACCAAAATGGCATTTTTTATTATTTTTTTTTAAGCCAGTACCTACAATGCACTGGCAAAAGGAGATTTTCATTTCCAAATAATAATCAGTTTAATTTGCCCGCATATGACCAATGATTCATGTTCAGATTTAATAATCAGGATCACATAATCTGATTATAGCAGAAATAATTTGTTTACAATCCCCAATTTACTGCGGTGAATTCCATTATCTCTCTTCAGCCATTGGGTTTTAAGAGATACTAACATGACCCTAGGGAACAAAAGGCAAGCTATTATATTTCCTACAATTAGATCTTTGCATAGTCTTAACCCCGAGCACCTAAACAAAAAAAGAAAAAAAAACAGAAACAGCATGCAGAAAAGCCCCATAAATAAAATGAATACATAACAGGGTTCAAAAAATGGCCTGTGAGTCGGCGGTGGATGCCTGCGGAGTTGTGTGGATCCATCCCTCACAGGCGCGGGAGGGCTGCTCTGAGCAGAGCTCACTCACACCTACACAAAGTTCACCTCTGAGTATGGAAAAAAAACCAAACACCTGGGTCAAAAATAAAACAAAAAAATGAAAAAAATAAAAAAAGAAGAGGGAAGGGGAAGGAAAGAAGGAAGGTATGGAAAAGAGAAGGGATGAAAGAGATCAATGATGGCCAATGGCATTTACTGGACCTTATTAAAGGTGCGGGAACTGCTCTATTGGCACTTCAGAATTAAGAGTCTGGGAAGTAGAGGGAAGGGAGAGAAGCGGAGGAGGCGCGGGGGCTCCCACTGCGGGCACGGGGCTCCCTGCGCGGTGCGGCCAGAGCTGCGCGGGGCTCCATGCTCAGCTCTCCTCTCCACACCCCCTCCAAAAGCGAGGAAATGGATGTGCATTGATGTAATTTAGTGCCTTGGAGACGCGGACAAATTAGTGTAGAACATTATCACTAGTTAATTATGAATGACCGATTAATCAACCTAATCTAATATTCCACATTATGTTGATGTTATTAAAGTGCATCATGAAAATGACAGATCGTCTTCATTTGCGTTCTTTGGCCAAATGTGCACTCTGCAGTCATGATGTCAAAAAAAAAAAAAAAAAAAAAAGTTTGCCGGTTGGAATACCCGGGAGTTCAGAACGCTTACCTGCACTCTGGCCTCCGTCAGGTTGATTTTCATCGCTAGCTCTTCCCTCGTGAACACATCGGGGTAGTGGGTTTGAGCAAAAACCGCTTCCAGAGCCTCGAGCTGGCGGAGGGGAGGAGAGCGGCGCTGTCGGGGGGCACGGAGGCAGCGGGACCGGGGGCTTCTGTCCGGCTGCCCCGGGGGGTTCGGCACAGGGCCGGGCAGGGGCAGGGGCAGGCTCCTACCTGCTGCAGGGTGAAGGTGGTGCGGTTGCGGCGCTGCTTCCTGCGCAGGAACCCGTCGTCGAAGTCGCCGGCAGAGTGAGCTCCGAACGGGGCTGCGCCTGCGGGCCGAGAGCCGCGGTGGGGCCTCGGGAAGGGGCCCCGCCGACCCCAGCCCACCCCCACGGTGAGGGGCTGCTCCCCC
>WBMW01003830.1:1653537-1692687 GCA_013396635.1 Penelope pileata | reverse complement strand
AAAAAACCCATGCCATCCTTCTTTCCATCTTGTGACAAGAGGGGAGAGCTGGGCTCGGGGAGGGGGGCACGGGGTTGTGTTTTCTCTCGGAAAAAGACGCTTTTAGATGGAGCTGTTCCTACAGCTCCGCATCTCGGCACGGTCCGCGTGCGAGGACAGCCCGCAGCGCTGCCCCGCGGACCCCCGACCCCGCGCACGCGAACCCTCAGCCCCGGCCCCACTCACCCTCGAGCTGCGGGGGGCAGTGGAAGTAGAACATGGCCCCGCGGGCAGGCTGCCGCCCGCCGCCCCCCGCGCCCGCACCGGGTCCCCCGCCGGGCACCGCCAAGGGCTCTGCCGCTGACCTGGGGACAGAGAGGGAAAGAGCAGAGGAAGCACCCAGAAACTCGCTGGTGAGCCCAGAGCATCCCAGAGGAGGCAGAGAAAGTCGCACCTAACGCTGCACGCAGCAAACTGAAAAGCCAAAGGCAGAAAACTCCATGGTAGGTGCACAGCAATCAGAAGCAGTAAAAGTTTGTTGCTTCCTTTTTTTTCTTCCCCCTCTTATTTCCCCCCCTTTTTTCCCCCTCCAAATAGCTGATTATCTACTTCCCATTCTACTATCTATGCATCTATCTACGCATCCATCAATCCATCTAATTATCTCTTCCATCTATCCATCCTTCTATCCATCCATCCATCCATCTACCCGTCTATCTAATTGTCTCAAATATTTCCTTCCAGAGTAAATAATTATATGAAGAATAAAACTTGCTTAGAGCTAGTAATGAACTATTTAAAAAATAAAATAAAAATAAAAACAAATACAACTGAACTATTTAACCTAAATAGAACAGCAATAAAACCTAAAAGCTGTCTTCTTCTGAAAGCATCCAACGCACTGGGAGCTGCAATCGGGTTGGAAACCAATGTCCTCAGCAACAACAACAAAAAAAACTGTTGAAATTTACATGCAGTCATATTAAAAAAAATCCAGAAGGCAAATAAAAATAGTAATCCATACCTAAACCGAACTGAAGGAAAAATCAGCAGTAAGGTTTGGGGTATTTTGCAGTGGAATAAGGCGCTGAGAGTTGTTGGCTGCAGAGACAGAAGGGCTCTGTGGAGTTCTGGAAGTGGCCAGATGTCTTTATATCTGTCTACAGCATGCTCTGCCTCTCAGCACTTGCCTTTATAATCTCACGCATAATTGGCCTTAATCTGATTATTTCCAGCGCTGTCTACAGTGAGTAACTTGGATAGGTCTATTGGGCCCTACAAATGGCCCACGTGGTGTGTAGAGGAGGGAAAAAAAAAAAAAAAAAAGATGAAAAAACCCGTCATTTCTCAGCAAACATCAGGAATGTATGTGAGCAGCAGCAACAAAATCCCATTATTTTCCGAGTGTTCACGCTCCGGGGCTCGGCGGCACCCAGCGGCCCCCACCCCCCAACCTGGGGGTGCCCTGGGCCAGGGGGGCCCCGCCGTGCCGAGCTGTGCTGAGCCCTGCCCGCCGCCGGGACCGGCTGACAAAGCGCCGGGTAATTGCCGCCGGCTGGGTTTTGGGGGGCCGCGCTGCCTTTCCAAGCGATCGTACCGCAGCAAAGTTTGATTTTGTTCACAGCGAGGGGTCTCTGGATTTATGCGCGCTTCCCGTCTGCAAATGATATGCGGCGGGACCCTTTGCAATTACTTTTAAAATGCATCCGAGACATAGGCTCAGCGGAGAGAGATGGCCCTTGCCTCAGCCCGGGTGAAAATTAGACTTTAAAGTACCCAGATGAAATTTTCAAGTCAGGGACGCGGGATTGGATCAAATCACATAAACTGCAAAAAAAGCAAGTATAATGGCGCATAATTGGTTCTGTAATAGCATTACACAAGGATAATAGCCTGTTATGGCCCCCTGCACATTAAGTGCTTCCCTGGCGTAAAGCCTTTATGATATTAAAGGGGGAATATAATGATATTTTGGTTATTAAATGCGTGTAATTAATTTATGCACCACTGAAAATAAAGTTGGTATTATGACCCACTCAAGATGCATCAGAAGATGTAAGTCAGACAACTGTTGATAAGTTCTGGTGTCTATGTTTCGTCTAGACTGCTGATTTTATTTTGGAACAATTGCTTCTCCGGCAGACTACACAAATTTAATATTTCATAAACATTGTAATGTTCTGTGCAGGAAGGGCGAGCAAATCTACACAGGCTCTCTTAGATCTGATGGGAGTTTAAAGACGTAGCACGTTCATACCAGAGCAAAGGAGATGGATACAGACAATACAGGTGCAGAAACAGAGATTTTAAAGAGAGAATGTCTTTGGAAAGTTATTCTGCATATATGATCTCATTAAATAAACACTAATAAGCCTTAGAAATATCACCTGCTCTATTTGCCTTTCACACTAGGCTTGGCTGTAGGAATTCCCCTGATGTATATTCAAGCTGGAATTATGTTTCAGTCTTGTATTATTTTAGCAAAGCAAGGCAAAATCAGAGATCCAAACAAATCTGATCCTATCTTATCCATTCACCTGCAATTTTAGCATACTAGAGAAAGATTTAGAAAGCTACAGGCATGTTTATGTACAAATATGTTGATACGTGTACATGCACATAGAGGCTTTTAAGGAAATTGCTGTTTGACAACAAACATATTGACTTACCATCCAGGCAACTCTCTGAACAGCAAAGGATACCGTGAATCGAGCCGGCTTTTACAGCAATGTGCAAGAACAATGTTCTGAATCCGACTGCACTCCTTAAAATAGCAGCACACACTTTAGGTCAATTAACCTTAAAAAGAAGAACATAACACAGAGGTACAGCCTGGATCTCCCCTGCCAGCCTCTGCATCCCGAGCTTTAAAATCCATGTGGGGCCAGTACTGCAGGATCCCTTTGCATAGAGACAGATGTGCCTTTCTCTTTTTGTCTGACGTTGGGGAGAGAGTGAAAGTGAGTGTTTTATCGTAAGAACCCCTAATAAAATAATAATAACTTCATTATGGCACTCTCAGGCCTTGCTCTAGTCAGGGGTCCACCTCGCTCCTTTGGCTCCAAGACTCACTTTCTCCAGCAGTTTGAAGCCTGCAAGTTCAGCATATTGCAGGAGGCACAGAGTGTGAAATGGAGCACGGGGAAGTGCTCCAAGTCGCTGCTTTTTGAATAGAAGCAGGAAGACCCTGAGCTGGTTGGCTCTACGTCCTCCCAAGGAGTGGCAGCTGCAAAACAAGGAGATAACTAAACCATATATAATCTCCCACCTCTCGCCAGTTCGGTGCCTGTTTAATTTTAATGCACGGGACGTAGGGTTGACATAATTAAAAGTTAGAGCTTCGGAGTCTTGGGTGCCGTTCATCCCGCGGCCGGAGCCCAGGGGCAGCAGCTCCGGCACTTTTCAGCACCGCGGAGAGCTCCCCCCGGCCCCGCTCCGCCCGGAGCAGCGCGGCGCGGCCCGGCACGTCCCGCCGGGGCGTAGCGAGGGGCCCCTCCTTCCTCCACAAGCAAGACCGCTGTCAGCGCTGTTCCTATGCCTCTCCGTGCCCCCCTTTTATACACTTTTTCCTGCGAAGCTGGGACCCCTGGAAAACAACAAGAAAATTGCTGAGGGTCATGCCTTGGTATTTCTCCGCTAGCTCTTCCCGTCTATCTACCACAGGCCAGCGTTAAAAACAATCTGAAGCATGAAATAGCATACAGAGGTGAGCTACAATATTTCAGCAAGAAATCCCTTTATATGCAAAGTCGTTAAAGTCTGTCACACATTCACACTCACTGTCATCACCATCCTTATTGTCAGTATTAGTTAGCAAGCCTGCAAGGAAAAGTCCGAGTAAATACAATGCTGGACAGACGTTTTGTTGATTGCATCTGTCTTAAAGCAGAACTGTTGCCATGCTGCACACACAAACAATCTCTTCTCACTTTTCTTCCATGACAGTAAAACCCTGAACTGAATTTGTGAGTAAAGTAACTGAATGGACATCTTCCTCGAGAGCTCTCGGCTTTGAGGGGATCGTCTGTAAAACTCAAGGAAGTCTGAATGGCTCCAGTTTGGTGAAACAGCTCTCTTGTCTTTCCATGTCCAAACACCTCCTTTCCCATGATTCTCAATACCTGACCACAAGAAAGCCTAGCATCTAAAAGGTTATTTTACCCTAATTCATGTGCAGTAAAATGTATTTTCCAATTAACCAAATTTGCCGATTTGTCCCGCTTGGACACTCTTATAATTTATAATGTAAAAGTGTTCTTTCTTTATCTAAAGACCAAGGTGACTGCTTTTAATTTTCTGTAACCTCTTTACACTTGATGTTCACCAGACTCATAATGTTAATTGGCTTCATATACGGATCATCAGTTTAATGAAGGAATAAATCCTATGTTGCTTTATGTCCCTCTGTTTTAACAATGATTGCTTTAATGAAGAATGTGACATGTTTGAAATCGAAGCTGCAGGAGACATTAGAGAGGTTTTTTTGTTGTTATTTTTAAAAAAATTATGACTGGAATGCTTATTTAAAGCTAAAACCATGAGGTTTCCGTATTTCAAAAGGTTTTATTTAAATCATGTTCCATGGAAAATACTGACACATTCTTCAGCAAAGAACTTTTTCTTTCTAATTATGACTACAGACCGAGTAAAACAGTTTTGCAATATAAACATCCCAATTAGGTTATTAAAATATCTCTGAGCTGATTTTATACCACTGCAGTTTTCATTCAGAGTTTAAGTAAAACTCCTACTGAGTTCAAAAGGAGTTATGCTTGCCTAAATAAGGAGTATTTGTGTGTAACAAATACATCCCTTCATCAACCTACTGTGTTTTCATTGTTCACATGTAGATGAAGGAAAGTATAGGGGAGAAAGAATTGTCAGTTCACACACAAAAGCTCTGGATTGCTGTAATCTATTTCTCCCCATGGGGATTTTAGGATTTCAGGAGCAAGGGTAAAATGTAATGAAACACGGGCTCATAGAGGTAGGTGACTGCAAATCAGAGCATCAATTAGGCCAAGCTGGAAAGCAGCAATTACACCAAACTGCGTGTGCCGATTGTACTAGCTACAGCAGGTTTAAAACGTACAAAGAAAATGCATTTTGGTAATTGAACTTTTATGTTCCTGGTCCCACTTATAATGAAAGTAAGCTTTTTTTTAATCTTTCTTTCTTTTTTTTTTCTTTTCTTTCCCTCTAATGGGGAATGTATATGATGGTGTGCCAGGCCGGATCCCACAGCCTCTTTGGTCTCCACAGGTACCGTACTCATTCAATACAGGTCACAACTACCTTAACACACCTTCTCTCAACACTCCCTCCTCCATTCCATAACTGTGTCTGAGAGAACTGTGTACTGCCTTTCAGAGGTGCACAGAGCTATAGCCCATGGCCAGCACTGTATGAAGACAGAAGGCAGCCCATAAACCACACTTTGCCTTCTCACTCCATGGAGAACACTCTGTGGTATCCTCAGAGGCAGAGGACATTCATCTGCCAGGAGGCTTTTTGAAGAGCAACAACTCTGTGTAGGACTGTGCTTTCACTGAACCTATGCCTGGTCCCTCTGCTTGTTACCATTTGAAGTGAGTCAGTGCAGGATGGAACTATGCCAGGATTTGCTGATGCAAAACAACACTACTTTTCAGTTGTCTGTTGTGTTTTGTTTTGTTTTAGTGAAGATGTCACATAAAGATGCTTCTTCCCAGATGTGCTCTTCCCACTAAAACGAGTCTTCTCATCAAGATTTGTGAGAAAAGACTTCCAAGGGAGCAGCTATGAGAGTGAGAAAAAGTAGGAGTGTTACTTGAAGGTAGGACAATGAGGTACAGAAAAAACGACATTTTCCTCAAGTTGTCCATAAAGAACAACTACTGCAGAAGAGAGCAGTGGACTCAGAGTGTATAAGTCAAAATCTTAATCATCTGACCTTGTCTTTAGAGATTTTTTTTTTTTCTAGAAGCTGCTGCTCTGGTTTGCCAGAATCCAATGTTTTTGAAAACACAACAGATTTTACATAAATATGGATGACATGATTATTGATACTATTTACCTTGGTTGAAGGCAGAAAAGTGATTTCCTATTGCCTAAAAAATACATACAGTGAACAGAAGATTGAAAGGTGTGGAGGTCAAAGTTAAAAACCGAAAGACACATTATATCTCAGATTTCGGTTTTTACTCTTTTTGTGTGGTCTTTGTTTTACCACGGATTTGACATCTTATTTGAAATTTTTCAGATGCTTGGAAGGAACTGGCCTTTGAAATATACATCACTTGTACTATTTTTTATTCCTGCTTTGTTCTAAAGGAGCATGTTTAGGAACAAAAATGTAATAGTCCTGAAATACAGCTGTCCAGTTTTAGGCTCCTGATCCATATAAAGCCCATAAAACAATGACTCGCTTTTCAAAGATGCTGACTATTGTCAAGGAATTATCCGTGACTTCAGAAACCCTGAAAATGGCTTGCTCTTTCCAGAGACATGGTCTCTACTTCTCCATCACACCCTGTGTGAACAAGGCAGGGCAATTGGATTTCTGGCAGAACAAACTTGCCTGCAATCTCCAGCTGCGTATGAAGGTGGTCCAACACCATGTTTATGGTGCTTGGATAAGTATTTTGGTGCTGTCATGGCCTTGTTCTTCATTGGGTGGGATACATTATCACATTGTCAAAAAGATGGTGTGTTTATTTCAAAACAGCATAAAGAGAGGATTAAATCTTCCTTTCCCTCTTGTGATGGGTGAGTGACAGCTTATGTCTAACACCGCCTCAGTACTTCAGCCCATCCTTCTAACTATTCTTAAGTTAAAGTCAATTTCATTCCTGCGCTATCTCTTAGTATTTGATTTGATGGGAAACTGGGACTATGCTTTTCTCCATCCAAATCCCTCTGGAGATAATTCCAATGATCTGGATGCTCTGCACTAGAGTACTTCTAATGAAAGGCATTGCTGAAACAACACTGATAATGGTGTTTGCTGATGTTCAGAGATTTGTTGATTCAGAGAATGAGATAGAACCATTTAAACAAGCTGAATATTACATGAATGAAGGAAAGGAGGAAATCATAATTCATTCTTTGAGCTCAAGAATAAGGCAATGCAGGGCCATGCAAAATTTAGAAGCAGAGTCCCAGAGTATTCTAAGAAAAATAATAAACTCAAGAGACCATCCATACCACCTTTCAGCTTCAGTTTCATGAATCTTATCTTTCCCTTAAACCAAGATCATCAAACATTCCCCTCCACCACTTCCTGTGTCTTCTGCCCATTTCTTACCTTAAAATCCAGATCCTATCACTGTTTCAGTCACTTTGTAGCATTTGGAATACATAAGTCTGAAAGGCTTCACACAGGACTTTGAATTGGAACAGGTTATCACACATCTTGGTACTTGCAAGGTCACTTACCTATCAATGAAAGAGGCATAAACTAATTTGTAGGCTTCTTTACAGAAGGAGAGCACACAGAAGTTACCAAGATTAACAGCGTGTGGTGAAGAAGGAAAGGTTGAGTAGCATTGAGGAACACAGAGCTCTGAAGCATTGATGAACTTCTTGCACCTAAGGTTGGCTTTGCTCAAGAAGCAAGTCATATATGCACGAGCTTCTTCTGAGAAATAACAGGAGAAGTGCAATGGCCACAGTCCTGCTGCTAATTAGTTTATTTACACTGCCTGGCTGGGTATGAACGGAGAACCCTGCTGGCATCCTCTAGAGTTTCTTTAGGATTTGCAATGTCCAAAACCATCATTTATTTATTTATTTTAATTTAGGCCTCTTTTCTCATCCTGTCATGGGCAAATAATATCTTATTTTCAAACTTTATATCAACACTGCATTTGAGTTGCAATCACAAATCCCAGAACACATATTTTTTGCAGCCCAGAATGAGAAGGAACTTATTCTGAATATTTTACTTATTTTCTCTTTAAAAATTAAATGTTGAGCTGTGAACAATGAAGCTGTTCACAGAAAAAAAAAAAAAAAAAAGGCCCTTTTGGCATTTTTTTCAAAAAACAATAAAACTTTTGAAAATGTCCAGAAGTAATTTCTAATAAAGAAAACCCTAACGTCCCTTTGAATTACAAACATAAAATTAATGCTGTTGAAATCAGAACAAATGATTACAGAACACTGAAATGTTTCAATCTGTAAAACTTTTCTCTTAGCTTTACGGCAAGCAAAAATTGTGAAAGCTGATTTGGCTGCTTAGCCCTGAAAATCCTCACATACCTGTGCCCAGGAGGAAAGCAGTGAAGCTGAAAGGAGCAGAGACACAAAGTCAGTGGTGCCCTGGGGTGTGCCCGCACGCTGTGCTCTGTCCTGTCCACTTCCCAAAGACCGATGCCTTTGAAACAGCTTCAGAGCTGCCACACCTGTAAAACCACAGAGAGGAACCAGATGGGAACGCTGGTGGCTGTGGACCTCACGCAGAAAGCATCAGCAGCTGCAGCATCCTCCAGGGGAGGGAGCTGGTGGGCAGCTGGAAATGGCACCTGCCTGCAGCCTCCGACTCCCATGCACACAGCAGTGTGGGGCTCCCGAGGCTCTCAGGCTAGTTTGAAAACATCACTTGGTGACTACCCATTGCCAGGGTTATATCAGATGGAAGTTAGGCTTATGGTTCAGTTCTATGACTATCAGACTGTAAAATAAGGGCTGAAAATGTAGCATCTCTCAAAATGTACCCTTGTGAGTTAGAAAGACTTACTGCAATAATAACTGTAAACGACATTTGGAAACAAGAGGTTATTATATTCTGGGAGAAATAACCCTAGGAGGCCTGAAGACATCTCAGAAGCGATACATATATGTTAGTTATTTGCTGGCCCATTTTCCACCAGAAAACTAGAAAGCAAAATTTTCCATAATTGTACAATACCACATGAAAATAAATCAACGACTTTGATTTCACCATCTAGGCAATTATCAGGCCAACCTGTGTGAAATTCCCAAGGCAATATGTAAATATAAATAGACTAATTCAGGAACAGTGGATTTGCAGAGAGTCTGGAGAATTTAGGAATGGTTTTGCATTGCCACGACCTTAAAATAAATGTGGTTTTAATTTTTCCTTTTTTTTTTAAACAAGAAAATATTTTTTTAAAAAAGCAGAAAAACTCTGTCAAAACCAAGTGCTGATACTAAATACCACATTTAGGCAACATAAAATTACTCATGATGGGAAGGAACAAGCACCATGTGGAGATAACAAAGTCTTGTCCTGGGAGAGAACAACTGATTCCTTTCAAGCTACCTGGCATACACAAAGTGGAACCTATACTGACCTGCAATCATAGACACTGGCTTTATGCTGCCTGACCAATTCTGTCTAACCCGATAGCTCAAAGTTAACTAAGCAAGATTTTTGAGAGCAGACCTGAACCAGTAGGCTGGGATTTATGCCATAGCATTGCTTTGTGACGAGGCCTGGATTTATAGCATCACCAAGTCATGGTTTCAATAAAAGGTCAATCACTTAGAAACAGGTCATTTCCCCACTTAGAAGCAAAACAGTTTTTGTTTTCCAGAAAGAAAACAGGCTGTGATCTAGCTCTGAATTAGGGCAGTTAGTATCTGCATGAATCTATAACTGCACATATCCATGTGACAAAGGGAAGTTAGCAGTCCCTCTCATCCTCTGAATGGCTTCTAGCAATGAACCCAGTAGGAAGAAAGAAAACATGCAATTAGCTGCTATAAGGCACAATTGTCTCATTTGCCACAGGCCAGTTCACACCTGCTAACTGCTCTCCTTGAAGGTGAGCTACGCTCAGCACCAGAAGAGAAGAAGTGGCCTAGGTGTGACATACTTGTGTACCAGGCCATTGAAATGCATCCCCTGGATGTGGCAATGTTCTCAAATTAGCCTGGAGCACCCCACCTTGGGTAAGTAGCACCATGCTTTGGGAAGCAGTTCGGGATGAAGCAGGAGGAAGGCTGAGAATAAGAATGCATGTGCCCGTGGTTGTGTGTAACAAAGAGTCCACACGTGAAACATTTGTGTGTATCTATTCGCAAGTGGGTGCAGATGTGATCCTAAAGGATCTGTTTGGGAGGCGATCTGGAGGCAAAGCCAGGCATCCAGCATCTCTCCTTCCAGGAGGAAGGCTCCAGCGCTATAAGTACTATCTTCCTCAGATCTCTTCAGTAAAGCACATAAATGCCACTTATCCTACAAGGCCCCATAGTACACACCTCAGGCAAAGCAGAGACAAATCAGAGCATTCCTAACCAGGTGCCTCACGCCATTTTCACGGCCTGCAGAGCAGAGGCCTTGCAGCTGCTTACAGCACCACTGTGCTCCAGCCTCCTCAGGCCTGGCACATTTCAGTCCTCTTCATCCCCACAGGAAATCATCCTCAGCCAGCTCCTTGAGGCCAATCCCTTCTGCCTCACCATCCATGGACGTTCCCAGCACACCTCCCTTGCTTCAGTGCCAACAAGCACCGTCCTCCATACCTCATGACAGAAGCAGCAGAGAAACCCCTCACACGGTTCTACAAACAGGAGACCACAGAAGTCTGATCCCTCCTGGATCCGTGTTGCCCCAGAGCACACCCAGAGCCCACTAACACCCCGCAGCATGGCCTGACTGGGCCAGGCTTGGTGCTCTCAACGAACGTGACGTGACTGATGCACCTCACTCACCTGGGCCTCCTTAGTTCCAAACCTGGGCCATCCTCTGCAGCATAGGGCTGAGCATAACCCTGCAGCTTTACCATGTGGTTGTGTTTTCTTTCTCCACATCGTTTGTGTATTTCCACATCTGAAATCCTGCTTTCCACATTCCTATGGGAGCAGAACACAAGTTGTGATATTTACCAGAGGAGAATCACACTGATGCTGTGCAGTAGAGCGGATGCAGAGCCCCGTGCTCTATCAGAGACCCAAGCCAACACACCTCGAGCTGCAGAGCGGGATGCTGCCCAGGACACCAGCTATGGCTAACTGGGGACCCTGCTTCCAGCCACCACCTGAGCCAGCATGGACAACCCGATGTGTGCTGCTGCTGTGCCTGTAGGGGAGATGCTGCAGGGCTCTCACGCTTTCAGCACCAGGCTCTCCTCTGCGTACCTCAGAATTCGGGTCTCTGGGGTGTTGACAACTCTTGCTGGTATCCTGCATATAAAATCTGCAGTCATTTCATTTCTGCTCTTTACAAGGAGAGCTTGGTCAGGGCCAGATGTGCTCCTAATTACTATCAGTACAGTGTTTATTGCAGCAGGGTTTTTCCAGCCAGTCCTGCTCTCTCTTGGAGCTGTAGTGATGCAACGTGAAATAACACCATGATCTTGTGCCACCAGTCCTTTTCCAGGCTACCCATTCTGAAGACTGCATACATTCCCTTTAAATCCATAGCTGTTGCTTTTTGCCATGTCATATAAACATGCCATGTTCAGCTAAAATCAAGGTTCAACACTGTAGTATTTCTTACTCTGGAATTCTTATTTATTTCAATTAAGTAAGAGCAAGAAAACGCAGCTTTATTCAAGAAAAATACATATTTAAAACAAAACAACCCCCCTCCAAAAAAAAACAACAACAAAAAAACACACTAAGAGCATACTTACACTTAATTGTTATTCTAATTATAAGTTCTAGTGCAGTGTAAATTTTTTCCCTTGGCATTATTATGAACCTCATTTCCTTACAAAGTTCAGGATAAACAATTCCAATATATTTTGTTTTAATTATCAGGGTTTAATGGGGCATAATGAGACTATGTTGAGTGGTGCAGAAAAAAAATAATAATTTAATGTGTGCAAAACTACTGAGCGCTCCTAGCTTGACTGTGCATATTTCAACTATTGTGGTGCAGCACTGTGTTAACTAATATTCAGTGTGGCCATCATTTATTAATTTTACCTGCTTTTCAATGGAAAATTTGCCCTCTTTTGCTGGCATCTGAAGCAACTAAGATATCCTGAAAAAAAACGGATAATAAGTTGAGCAGCGAAAGATGCAGCTGATACACAGCTGAGAGTTCTAGAACTATTTGTCATGTTATGGACAGAAGACTGGAGCATTGTATGCAGAAGCTGCCTCCACCAGTCTGTTCCAAATGCACCCCTTCTCCCAGTGTTACTTGGCAGTGAGAATTGCTGGCTTCAGTTCTTAGGTTCCCTACTAAAACAAGCATGGATAACATCAGCTGAAGTCACCTTGTCTGGCCCAGGTGTAGTTCCTACAGACTTAAAACGCCACAGATACTTGCGTGGTAAGAGGGAAATAACGCAAAACAGCAGTCCAGGAAATAAACCAGTAAAGTGACATTATGATCCTTTCCTCCTTCCAAGATCCCTTTGCCAGTGGCACTGAATCAAATGGCTGTGAGCAGCTAATGCAGCAGTTAGCACCATCCTGCTAACAGACTTATTCCACTTTACCAGGCTGACTGTAAGCTTCCTCCTGGTCTTTTTTTTTTTTTTTTTAACCTAGGAAGATTTTGGCCATTTATCTAGGAATTCTGAACATGCAGCAGTGTGGTCAGCATGGCAACTGGGTTGTCCTGCAGAAAGTATAAACATATTTGTTCTGTCATGCTGGGCACATAATGCAGGTTTGAAATCTCAGATGTGCTGAACTCCCTGTGCCTACACCATACAGCTCACACATCCACAGTTCACCCTGTGGTCTGCTGGATGGAAATACAGAAACCTCATTACGACTTATTTCCCCTAGCTTAGAGCAATCAAGCCCAAGCATCTATTCTGCTTATCCATTACACTCATGACATAGAGTCAGAAGTCTTGATTCATTGAAGCCACTGTGAAGGTCCTCTCTTCTGGCAAAGTATTCGATTCAAGACTTTGGGAAGGTAGTTCAAATACAGCACAGAAAACAGAGCATTGTTACATTACATACTTTTATTTGAATAGTAATGTTTTGTATTACAGATTAAGTTAATTTACTCAAAAGTGTTTGGCTTTTAAATAAAATAAATTTCTTAATTACAAACAGGTATTTACAGAAAGAAAAACATTTACATAAATATCTTTTTTCTGATTTTTTTTTTTCCACATTTCTCATTGGAGCAAGGATGCTTCTCATGAAGTTTCTACCCAAGGGAGATGTCAAATTCTGTGAGGTGTCAGCCTCCTTCAAGGATTAATGGAGACAAGAAACCTAAATAGGCTTAAGTTACAACTCAATGAGTTGATCGAAGAACTGCAATGGGCTGGTTGCTGGCATTAAATTGAAGCAAGATTTGAAGACCTCAGGGATCCCCTTCCAAGTGTGTATCCTATGCTTCAAGGAAGAATGAAAGGGAACCAGTGAGTACTTCCCATCAAACTTGCCTTAGGTACAGGACCAGGGCAGCATCCAGCATGTCATCACAGACCTCCAAAGTTTGGTCTTTTTTTTCTCCCTTCTCCTAAACCACCTGAGTTTCAACTCAAGATTACTGTACAGTCACTGTACAATAGAAACTCAAGGGCAATCTCTGCAGCCACACAGCCTAGCAGCTGCAGCAGATCATGGTGGCAGAGGATGGTTTTATGAAGAGAGCGACTGGCTGACCCTTCATCACAGAGGCGCAGCACTGACTGAGAAGCCAAGTTTGCTGATGCCCAGATATATACTTTCCTGTTTCCATCAGACTGCCTAGCAAGTCCCAGAGGGACTTATAAGGAGGTCTTTGCATTTGGTAAAACTGCAGACAGAATAGGGGAAGAAGTGCACTACCACCTGCAGTTTACGCATTACTCAGAGGAGGCCTCTGAGGTCAGCTCTGGGCAAATACTCATCCTCAAAGCTCTGCTTAGGAGTGTATATCCCCACGGGATCATGTGCAGCCAAAGCTGAACAAGGCTGTATTATGGAGACCTGCACCTCCATGATGCTGGATTGGAGGCAGGATGGCATGCCTGTTACTTCTTAGGACATTCAGAGTCTCAACATATGAAACAGGACCTTAGCTTGAGTGCACACGTGTTTGGACCCTTTCACATAACAGATTCCTGTTTCTAATGGTTTCCTCTGGTTTACAGGCAGAGAGCTTTCCATACACGCAAGCATACCCACCACAAGCCCATGGCTCTTTGAACACAGCCTTAGACTCCTTTACACACAGCCTTGGTAAGAGGATTTGAAACACAAGTGAGCTTCTGGCTCTCCTGACCCATAACCTGAAATCCCATTTACCTCAGTACCTTCAGTGGCAAATGGGAAACTGAATCCAAGTGTATGCCAAATGTTTACAAAAAATGTCCTGTTAATGACAACCACACCTCGTTGCCACCATGTCTTTGTAATTTTTAAGAACCACATTCTCTTTGTCATCAAAGTAGAGGAGATTGAGGGACTTCAATTCATCTGGAACACAGCAGGGCGTGCTGACATCTTGAGACAGTTTAAGCGTATGGACTATGGACTGAACCGTGGCATGGTTTGTTGCATTTTGATTTTCCCCCAAGGGGAAAAGACAGGAGCCTCTGCAGTAAAATGCATTGTATCCGTTTGGGTAAATAATCCATCCTGACCAGCCAATAGCATGAAAGTCAACGTAGAGTTCTCTTCGATGGCATGTTTTTACCTGGCTTTTGGAGGAAGGCACTGCAGCAGCTCGAGGTCTTCTGCTCTTGCTTGCATTGCTGTTTTCGATGATAAGAGTTTCACGAGGCACACGTAAGAAAGCATCATTTTTGGAAGGGTTCAGCTCTGGTTCAGAAAGGAAGCTATGTGTTAACCTTTCTCAAAACAAAGTCGTTTAGTCTTTAAGTATAATATTCTGCAAGAAAATATTTTTAAAATGTACATCGAAGCCTTCAGAGTAGATTTTAAAATAAACTATGAAAGAACTGGAAGGGGTGTGTACTCAATTCTCACTTCAGCCACCTTTCAAAATCTGCCACATCTGCATTACCCCTTGTGGCCTAAAAGGCTTCAATTCAGCAGAAACATAAAAGCTTTACATTCTGTAAACTCCACAGTCCCTTTTCAGGGCTAACTGTGGCCAGAATGGTTTTAATGGCCTTTGTATGGCTACTCCTACATCAGATGTGCTGAGAAGTGCTAACAGAGGGTGGAGACCAGTCTTTTTCTCTCCAGTATTCTCCCAGTAACACTACCCATACACTCACAAAATAAAGACTACTATTTTCCAGGAAAACACTCTAAAACCTTTTTTCTTTTTTTCTTTTTTCCAAATTTTAGATATGAAAATATTACAAGTAGGTTTAAGGAAATTGCTAGAGAATGAAGCTCCCTGACAATCCATTTGCTTTCTTAATGTATATTCTGAGAACTCTTGACAAATATTCACAAAGACCTCAAGATCCATGAACATAGGCTGAAAACCACTGACATACAGGCTGCTTGAAGAACAATCTCTGCAGATTCACTGACCACAAGCAACAGGTAGATCTACGGTTTTATCAGAAACAGGAATCAGTTTTTCAGTTGTGGCATAGCATCACACACAAAGGTTGATTAAATACTGATTAAATTGGGATGTAGGATTTCACTACAATAATTTTCTGTTAAAAACAAAAAAAAAGAACAGGCTAGTCCCTTGGCTGTTTGTTTTTTCTGTTTTTTTCCCTTCCTTTCTTCCCTATCAGTTTTACCACCTAGTTTCTTTATATTGATTCATGTCCTACCTAGTTTATTTCTAATGTGCAAACACAATGATATATCAAAAAGACCCTCCAAAACCCAAACCATATCCATCTTTCCCTCTCCCTTCAGCTTTTGCTCTTTGTATTTATCTCAGGATAAAATCCAGCCTTAGCTGATTTTACTGGAAGACAGGTGGGAGAGGTAAGACACTGTGTTTTGTAATTTAAAGGATAAGGGCGTTGTCTTTTATGAGAAAAACAACCATTAGTAACAATGCTAATTAGTCACTGAAGTTAAATAGGTGCTTAAAAAACAAGTCAAGGACAGAAAAGTTAAAATTGCTTACCTAACAACCACTTCCACTCTTGAAAACTGCACTTAATAGCTACTTACATTTGCTTAACCAGCATTTTCACAGCTTTCCAGGTCACTGAGATTTTTCAGCCTAAGCCAAAAATTATAATTTCCATGCAAACTTCACCACAAAGATAAAGTAAATAATTTAAAAAAGAAACACCTCCCATCTCTCCATACAAACAAAATAAACAAATCTTCCCTGAGGCCTTATGAGTGTTTGCTGCAAACACAACTTCTTTGAGTAGAGGTGGCTTAAAGATGCTGAGTGAACTACAACCAAGAACTATCAAAGCAAACTCTGGTCAGTGACAATGCTGAACTCCACCAGGCTCAACACCGCACATAAACACTGAGATGAGGTACACATGAGGCAGAAGAAGGCGACAAATTTGTGCTGTGTGAACTTACTTGTAGAAGAGGGTACAAAGCTGGAAGACCTCCGTTTATTACTGTTGGTGAAGAGGACAAGGAGTGCATTTCTACTCTCCTGCAAATTGCCCTGGCTCTTTGCAAATGTAACCAGGTTGTGCTCAATTCTGTTGTTGCCTAAGTGTGTTGCAGTTATCAAAAAGCCATGGTTGGAGTTACTGCTTCCGACCCACTTGGAAACCTGGCAATGAAAACAAAACGAGAAAAATATTGTTTCAATAATCTTTCTACTGCACTGTGATTAAGCATAATTTATATTAGGAAATCGGAACAGGCAACAGATATAGGAGTGTAAGTACATGTATTATCACAGCAGTGAGGTAACTGTATAGTAAAGATTGAATTGAGTTAAATATTTAAACCAATAATTCAGTGTTTAAAAATATTGTTCATGTTCCCCTTACAAGAAGAGAATTAGTTTTAGGAGAATTTACTAGTGTATAGACAAGTCTACAAGTTAAGATTAAAATAAATTATCTCTGACTTTAGACAGAACCTTATTTTTCCTAGTGATCTTAATAACAATGGTAAGAATTCTCCAGACTTTCCATACCATCAAGACTCATTTAAATCTAACATAAACATGGCACTTGAAGAAATTGGCTTATTTGAAGAAATCGGGCAAATTTACTTCATCTAATTGTTACAATTACAGTCTAATAAATAAGGTCAGGTCATTTTCAAGGAAGGCTATTACAGCTCATGATGCAACTCAACCAATCATCCAAGCACATTGTTCAATCTGATTATACAGCTCAGGCAACTAAAAACACTGTCAGAGTACAGATTTAAACCCCAGAAACTATCTGAAGCTTTGTTTGTGTTTTTGCTAGGGAAAGACACTCAGTTGCTGATATAATTTAAGGATATTTACAAAACAAATCTTCAAAGTAGCAGATACAGAATTCTACATACAAAGTTTAAAGGAAAAACATTCTAACCATTATAAATTCCAGAAACACAATGTTAAAGTACACTGCACATCTGATCTACCAAAATTTGTCAGGAATAAACAAAGAGAAATTAAAACCCACTCTTACCCCGCAACCAATGACATCTAGTTTGACGGGCTAAGGACTAATGTGCTTTAACCACACTGACACATTTGACCTGCTGTCCCTCCTACCGTCTAGGTTTGGGTCACTCAGTTCTCATCAGGTCTGTGTTGCTAGCAGCATACACACACTTCTGTAATTCAGGCAGCACCACACGAGCAGAGAGGAAGCTTCTCCCCTTGCTGCCGTCCTTCTGTCTGAATCCACCACAAAAACCAGCAGCGAGGGCAACGCTGGAGTTATGAGCTGACCTCTGTTGTAGCAGAAAATTTAGAACTAAAAACGGAAGTCAAGAGTTCACCGCTTACTGTCTGCGTGACGTTGAACACTTCCCAGCCTTCTGTGTACAGAGACAACAATCTTGACGCAATGAGATTTTTTTTTTGGGGCTTACTTCCACCCTCCAAGAGCTCATACACTTCCACCTTGAGGAGAGCAACACAACAGAACAGTAAGACAGGACAATAATTGTTCTTCCAGCGAAGTAACAAGGATCAAGGCTATAAAAATTTTTGCCACATTGTAACTGGAAAACCA
Source organism: Penelope pileata (assembly GCA_013396635.1). Taxonomy (NCBI): domain Eukaryota; kingdom Metazoa; phylum Chordata; class Aves; order Galliformes; family Cracidae; genus Penelope; species Penelope pileata. The sequence continues at coordinate 1,674,757 of WBMW01003830.1, read as the reverse complement.
TACTACTGTTCCAACTGAGGCAGAAAGCTGTTTACAGCTACTTTAACAGAAAGATGGGTATAGGTAGACGTGTGTGAGATGCGTTCAGAGGCAGGACACAGGGCTGTTGGAGGATATTATTGGGACCTTTGACACTGTAGCAAAATAACCTGAGCATCTATCTTTGAACCTCTGACACTGCCAAAGTCCTCCAGGGCCCTGCATCTTCGCACTCAGGCTTGCAAGAAGTCTGCTCTGCCTTATGCTAGAGGTACAGATACACTCAGTATCGGAGAACGGTTCCCATATTGCTATTTTAAGAGCGGATCAAGAAGTCAAGTGTGCATCTGGATTTCCAGCCCCTCGGAACCGGGCCAGCGCGGTGGGGTTGCGGCAGCCCCGCCCGGCACCCTCGGGGCAGCACTTCTTCGCGTGCTGGAGGCAACGGAAACGTGCCGTTCTACGCCGAGAGCGGCAATCAGGTAAAAATAAAGCAGGCCTATGTTATAAGCGGCTGCACTCTCCCTTCCTCTCTCATTTTCGCTCAGTATCATTAGCAATAAAACAAGCGAACGCTCAACGCACAGTTTACTTCCCCACTTACTTTGCAGAAGTGCTGCGGGTCGGCTCTCCTGGCCACGCGCCTCCTCCGCAGCTTGAACACTCGCAACTCGGCCTTCAGCATCTGCTCGCCCCTCTCCATGGCGCTGATGTCGAAGCAGAAGCGGTGCCGCTCCGCGGGCGCTGTGGGAGAACTCCTTTAGGCGCCGCCCGCGGCCCCGCCGCGCCGCAGAGCCGCCCCCCGCCGCCCCGGCCCACCTCGGTCCTCGAAGCCGCGCACCACGTCGCCCTCCAGCAGCCCGGGGGCGCGGGTGATGCCGTTGGCGTCGGCCACCTTGTTGAAGAGATCCACCATGAACTGGGGCGGCTTCTTGCGGGGCAGCACGTCCGNTGGCCTCGCACGCCGCCCCGGCCGCGGGACGACCGGGAGTGCGCAGGGCGCGGTGCTCGGCCCTGGGGCTGCGTCGCCGCGCCCCCGCCTCACCTGGGCCATTAAGGCTCGATGGGGGCCTTGCCGCAGGGTCGTTAACAGCAGAGGGCTGCCCGCCGGGAGCGCGGCCTCTCCCCTCCCTGCTCGGCCCGAGGAGCCTGTGCCCGGCCCGGCCCCGCACCCCAGGACACAGCCCGGAGAGCGGCCGCGCACTGGGAAGAGGTGTGCCTGCGAAGGAAAGGCTCTTGTGAAAATCCTTGGTGTGTTTTTTAAAGGCTGTAATATGGGCATTCCTGATCACAGTTTCCTGCCAGCACCACGGTAATAAACCCACACTTGAAAATAAGAGTGAGTGTCGTGACTTCCAGCATGCCAGCCGTCAGCCTTCCTGTGCCCCGGGTACGACAGAGGGCTCGGCCCAGCTGCACAAACCGGGGCGTGCGGGCCTGCAGCTCGTGCCTGGAGCTGGGCAGGGTCATGGCTCTGCACCTGCAGAGCACTGGGAGCAGCCAAGCCGCAGCGTAATCAGGCATGGAGAGGCATATGCATACTGATACCCACACTAAAACCATCTTTCAGTAATTTCCACCCCCCAAAAAACCCCAACCAAACAAGAGACCCTGAGGCATCGTGCCAACTAGTCCTTTACAAGGCAGTCTGTCGACTTTAAAGGACCAATTTTGCATTGCTGAGGGCTTACGCTGTGCTGCCGTTCTTGTGCCACATGAGCCAGGGCCTTTCCAGGCAGAAAAGGGAGGCAGGGCGTGGGGTAGGTGGAAGTGTCCTATCCCCTCTGCTTAGGCACACCACACAGGATGGGAGTACTTGCTTGTGGGCCTGTAGGGGAACGAGGTGGTGACATTGAGGCTGTAGCTAGTTAGGCTCTCCTGCTACTCTTAAATCAGCCTTTTAAAGGAAAAAAGTATAACCTGGATCATTCAAGCAGCTCTACTATGCTCACCTTTTGCTGTTCTCATGCTGAAGTTCCTAAGACACTTAGCACTGTCGCTCTTCAGCTTCAGACTCCCTCCCACTGTCACTCCTTCCAGCCTTTGGCTATTGCTGTAGCCAAATGTTTGAAGGGAAAAAAAAAAAAAAAAAAAGGATAGTTATTATTGCTATTTTGCTGATCTAGCCCACCACATGAGGTGCAGAGAACTGATGGAGGAAAATGAGAAGCAGTGATGGGTTAATCAAACCAGTTTAAAGAGCACTGTTGCTGCACACAAAGCTGCAGCCAACTTTGATCCTCAGAACTCTCTGGTTGTCTTCAAAGGGCAGTAGGCATCTTGGCTCATTGTTCATTGGTGGTTGAAGTAATACTCCTTGCAACTACTTGCCTGAGAGCGTGGAAAAAGGCTAGTAAGATGTGAGAAATCGTCACAGGACTGTTTTTCAGTCATCCTAAAAGCACAGCTTCCACTCCACTGCTTCTTTACACACTTGTCCTCACAAACCCTGCCCTGCCCTTGGGCCTCTTCATTTACTCCTGGTATCCTCCCCAGGCATATACCTCCATTTCTACTCCCATGGTGCTGCTTCCAGACATTAATGTCTGGAAATGCATAGCTAGGGCTCCCAAACAACCTTAACTCTGCCCTAGAGGCAAAGATTTATGAAAAACTCCTCTCTGTTTAATATAGGCTGGGACCACAAACAACGAAATGCCTCAATCACAGTAGTGCAACTGCAGAAATTCTAGCCTACTGTTAGCCAAACATAACCCACTGAGTGCTGTGTTCTTTTATTTTCATATTTCTGATTAGGCAAACAACATAATGAAAGCCTCGCTCCCTATTCTTTCGTAAGGGTGTGTGACTCACCACTTATGTAAGCCTTGTACCGGAGCTGGTCATAGCTCCGCTGATGATACTACATACTAGTTTGCAATTAGTACAAGGCTTCAACCTCCCTGTTCTGTACCATAAAAATAGCACATTCTCTCAACTTACATGTTACTAGCAGCGTGGCTTTGGGAGCCTAGGAAAAGCAAGGAGTCTATAGGGAACTATGATAGATAGTTAACGACATAAAATGATGGGTGGATTCTCTAAAGAATTCAGCATTGCTTTTCCTTTTCCCTCTCTTAAATGGCTCGATAAACAGCTTGGAGGGTCTGTACAAAATTGTCTGGCTTTCAGGCATAGGGTAAGGACACACTGGGATTTATTATGTGGCCTGTCATTTCATCTTTGATCACATTATGATGAATATGGGACAGCAATACTGAAACAGCATGGTTATCCCGTTGTGTCATTAGTTGGCAAAGTCTACTTGTGAGCCTTCGTTGCATCTTTGAGAGCCCTAGCACATTTGGGCTTAAACACAGCCAACCCTGCCATTCAGAAACAAAGAGCTCAGCTCTGATATACTTCTCCCTTAATTTGTCAATATTTGTTTCATTTTAGCACAAACCCCTTGAAACTAGTGGACAGAGCAGGCTGGAAATCGCTTATTTCTCAGCAGAGCTGCCTAACTCTTCTCTGTACACCTTCTGTCCAGATTTGGTGACTCACAGTCATTTCTTCTTGTTGGATAAAAGAGTTGTTTTCAGCTTCCGGAGCACAGCATGATGCACTGCTGTCTTCACTGTGGCTTTTGCAGGCAGGGAGCAGGAACACAAAGGTGTTTCACTTGCTTCATAGCAGCTGCCTTAGAACCATTTTAAAAAGAAAAGAGGAGTGACCCTTGCGTGGAAGGAATCAGGCTTCCCTACACTTCTAATGTTAGAGGCAGCAAAAACAGGGTCACCAAATAAAGCTAAGAATTACTCAGGAAAGCTTTGTCTTCTCAATCTCAGCTAAAGGATCAGGACTGTACCACATCAGCAATACCATGTGAAGCAGGAATGTTGACATCACCCCAGAGCCTAGAATAGCAATCCCATGAGGGGTGGGTAGATGGTGAGAGCCACTGAGTTAGTAAGCGTACATTCAGCATTTAGCTTGAATGTTGGAACAGGGAAATTATAAATGGCCTTAAGTAGCAGAGAGGTTTTACCATATATCTAATATATAAATATCTCTCCCAAGGGAAGGAAAAGAGGGAATACTCCCAAGTGCAGACTTGCCAGCACATCCTGACTCCGAGGCATGTGCCCTACTCAAGCCCTTCAAAAACTGGGTTTGTCAGCATTTTGTATGATAGTTTTGTGTAACCTACACTTGCTGAATTCATGATCCTGACAACAAGGTGCCATTTTACCTTTGTTTTTCCAACTCGCATTGTTTGTACTCTACCACCATGAAGCATCTCCATAGGGCTTGAAAGCCCTCTTGCCTTCCCCTAAAGACTGCATCAGTCAGATGGCAAAAAAGAAAGCAGTAAAGTATCTCATCCAAAGTCTCTGAGCAGAATTCAGATCCCCCTGATCCTACAAAACCAAGCAAACAGATTACATCCCATTTTAAACCATCTCAGTGACTACACTGCCTAATTTTATTCCTTCTTAATTGTTCCTGATTAAGTGTTCATGAAGTTTCAAGGTCTCTTAATATCTCATCTTTTCAACATCTTTATATCATCTGAGAAAGCACAGTCATGACCAGAACAAAAGAAACTGCATGATGCTAGGTGATTCTTCCTGACGAAGCACTGATATATGTAGGTTGATCCGAAAGTAATGCCTCCTATTTATTTCAATTGAAACTATAACAGCTACAAAGAGCACAACACTATTTGTTAGAGCAAATTCTCAGCTACAAAACACTGTTTTTCAACTTAATCACCATTAGTTATGCATTTTCACCAGTGATGAACAAGAACCTGCGTGCTGTGCTTGTAAAAATCTGCACCAGCAGAGCTGACCAGCTGTTTCACATCTGCTGTGATAGCATCCTTGCTAGGAAAATGTTGCTCACACAGTTTTTGTTTCATTGGTCTGAAGAGATGGAGCCAGAAGCTGCTGAATCTGGACTATACGGTGGGTGTGGTAGGACAGTCCAGCCAGGATTAGCAATGTGCTCCACAGTCTTGAAACTGGCATGGCACCTGGTGTTATCATGTTACAAGAGAAAGGTTGTCTTCTCTGGCCTAACTCTAGAAGTTTGAGCCTGCAGCTTACTGTCGGGATGTAGCAGTTAGAGTTGATGGTTTGTCTAGCTTCCAGGAAACCCAGAAGGATCACCCCTTTCCTGTCCCAAAAGACAGTGCACATCACTTCCCCCTCAAAGAAAAAGTTCAAGACACAGCCCTCAGCGGGGAAATTTATGTCATCACTCCATGAACTGACATTTTGACTCTGGCTTATAGTGGTGACGCTACATCTCATCACTGGTATTGATGCCATTCAGGAAATCGTCTTCAGCCTTGTGTTGGTTCAATAGGTCCTGACAAACTTGCATATGGTGTTCTTTCTTTTCCTGTGTGAGCATTTGTGGGAAACACCTGGCACAAACTTTGTGATATTCCACCATTGCCACCCATGGTTTCCAGTGCACTGAAGCTGATATTCAGCTCTGTACACAGTTCCCTGCTCGTAATCCACTAATTTGTGCAGATGAGCTGACTGAGCTGCTCTTCTTTTTGTGATGTGACAGCTGTGCATGGTGGTCCGGAACATGGCTTGTCTTTCACATCACTGTCGTTGCTGCTGAAATGCAGCACCCACCGCCTCACTGTGCTCACATCCACTGTTCGGTCTCCATCAACATTCAGCAAGTGCCGATGGATGTCAGTGGGTGCCATTTTGTCTGCATGGAGGAATTCAGTGACACACCTTTGTTTCATACATGCTTCCATGTCAGACGTCATTTGGTCAGACTGCCCGTCTGCTGCCACCCATCACACAGCAACAAAATGTAACAGAATATTGGTGGGAAGGTTCAACCTCTACTGCCATACCACCAACATCTGCCTCTGCTGTTGTGGGCTAACATAATAAAAATAGGAAGCATTACTTTTGGAGCAGCCTTCTTATTATCCGATCCTCAACACCTCCTGTATCCAAGAGAGAAACTGCTTAGACTGGTATTACTAACATTTAACAAAGGAATCACAGCACTATGCAAAAGGGATGCAAGCCAGGTGTTAGCCCACCAATTTTATTATTCATTTAACCAGTTCCTTACTTTAAAATTATTTACTGTTGGAGCAAAGTGTCACCATTTTGAAAAAAAAAAACATTAGTTGAGTTGATGTTTCTTCCAGACTGATTTGTCAAGTGAATTTCAAATTAGTTACTTAAATGCTGCTTCCCATGACAGCTTTCCCTGAAGGACACATACCGTAACAATAACTATCACACTGCTTTTTCTACTTATGTGATGCATTCTCTGTCTTAAAAGTTTTCCTTACATTCTAGTGATGGGGCTGTATTCATACACTATCAAACTGAGTTAATGGATACGTGAAGAAAGAGACCCAGATTCAATTGCACACTAACATCATTATGACAAAGAGCAATTAATACCTATTTTTAACTGTGTTGAATTACCAAGAATGAGAAATTAAGACACAAAGATGTCTTCAGATGACTACTAAAATCCTTGCCATCACCTATCTCCATGGTTTTTGAAAACCAGATCCCAAACTGCATTTGGAGTTCAGCCAAAAACAGAGCTCACAGGATTAATCTTCCCAAAATAAAAGTAGTGCAACAGGCTCTCTTTTCAGGAGCACAACTCACCTGTAATTGTCCTTTCCGCACAGCAGTATCACTAAGCACACAGGAATTGGAGAACGATTAGCATGCAGTGACTGTTTCAATCACGTACATGCAGCATCCCAGATGAGACGCTTTTCAGCTCTGATGAAGGCTAGTGTCACAAGGTGAGATCCTTGAGGAACGGCAATCAGCGCATCAGCGTCAGTGGAGCTGGAAAATTCATAGTCCTAAAGACACAGTGTCTCAGAGAAAGGAAGCACTGAAGGGTTTTATGAACAACAAAAACACCGTGAAGTCCTCCTGTAGCTTCTTGATAGGCAGAGAACTGCACTACTGGCAAGACAGTCAAAATTTGTCAAGTTTAAGCAATTTTGGAGTCAAAAGCAGCAATCAAAAGCAAACCTTGTCACTTGAGTACAAGTGAGCATAGGTGACTGTCATCTGAAGCCAATGCTTCCAAATTTAACAGCCCAATTCTGTACCGCTTTACTTGCGAGGACAGCATCTATTAACTGTGGTAGACTCACTTCTCCACATGGTGTAACCCACTGAGAAGAGGCTGAGCCAAAGCACTAATTTATGGATTTTAAAAAAAACCTCCACCATTTTAAACCACTATTTCTATCCAATCCATGTATTCATTCAGCATCTTGCTAACACATCTTTTGTGGTGGGATGTTTCAGAAAAGTCAACCACTTACCACCTGCAGCACAACCTTCAGGTCAGAATTTAGATCTCATACTGGAGAAGTTTTGTACAGTCAGCGCACTTGAGTGTTCAGCAAAAGGATGAAGGAGAGTAAAAGCTTGGGAGAACGTAAAGTGAGAAAGGAATGAGTAAGGGCAGCAAAACTCATGCTGGAGCTGCCCCCCAGATATTTATGTTCTGAAACACGGAGAATAATTATGGTAAGGTTTTTTTCTTTTTTTTTTTTTTTGCCTATTTAAGAATTATACTGTTTCATGCTGAAATGGCTCTCCTTAACAAGATTCAATTTTTCAACTTGATTCGTAAATTAGCATCTGTATTTTGATCTTTTTCATCTTCTTGATGAAATAAAAAAAATTGTAAGACAGAAGCATTCCACATGGAGTGATTTTTGTAATTGTACACTAAGTAACCACTACTCACTGCAGCACTGCATTCTCAAACTGAACAGGGTGAAATTCAAGCTCTTGAAAATGTGACATACCTATAAACTATTTGAAGGTAAATGCATTTGGCTGCATAATCATTAATTAGGAACCACTTGAGATCTTTAAAGATATGTAGTGAATTCATTTTACATAAGAAACAAACAAATCAGATAAAGCATCTATTCTGGAATAGGAGTAGGATTATTCGTAAATAAGTCTTTTACTGTCGAGTCTCAGCTATTCCAGAACAACTTTCACCTACAAATCAGTCTGCAGGCCTTTAATCTCACACGTTTTTTGAGATGGAATACTTAAAAAGTATGCATATATCGAGTATTATACTAATATTCATTCAGTCTTTTAAACATCCACTAGTACTGGAAAAATCCAGTTGCTAAGGTGCATAATTTGAAGTTGTATGAAAAATGGATTTGTACTTAAAAGGTAATTGGAATAATTTAGTCACAGAGCCACACTATACACGAAAAGATGGCTTCCCCACTCTATCCTCCCCCCAACACAGGAAGACTTCTAGAAAAGATTTTTGGTTTTACTTTTTTAATAAGTCCATGGAAGCCAAGGGTTTATAAAAGCACATGCAAGTCCATTTACATCAACAGATCATCAGTAAGAAGGTCCAAACTTTCCTTAGTATAGGAACTATGTCTTTAAGACTTAAAGTAGTAAATAAAATAGGACTCCAGAACTGACAGCTAAGGTGACAACAGCAGCTTTGCTGACAGATAAATTCCTGGATTCTTCCTGGAGTGTGGATCGGGATGTATGTTGGGAATGACACCCAAACCTAATTGAAATCCCCTATAGTTTTGGAGAGAACAGCAAGATCGTGTTGTTTGAACTTTTATTGACTGATTTTAAGTCAATAGCAACCTAGATTCTTGGTTTCGTCTTTCTCCGGAAATAAAGTATATAAATAAATATAATGGTATCACAAAAAGATGTCAGGAGAAGGTGCAACAGGCCCACCTTTCAAATATCATGAGGAAGAAAAGCAGATTCTTGGACTCTGTTCTCTCAAATGAAAAGCTAACGAGTTGGTCACTGAAAAAGTGAGGCACCACTTTTTGCAAATATTTACTGATACTTTAACACAGAATAAAAAGGAAAGGAAAAGCCCTTGGAAGTACCTTAAAGACTACTTTTCTTTAGCACAAAGTAACCCAGTTTATATTCTTGCTTCACCATTCACCTTTCAACATTTGTACTTTCACTTGAAATAAAAAAAAAAAAGTCATTGAGATTTCCCTTTTCTCAATAGCTTAGAGACAGCAAGGATATTAGGCACATCTAAGTGTTCCTACTTTGAGTCATACAGTAATTTGATGTTGCTGGAAAAATGTATGAGACTGTCCTTTTGCTCTTACAACCTTTCCATTTTTCCTCCCAAGATTTCCTTACCTAGCACATATTGAAGACAGACCTAACATAGCACTTGGGTTTGCTAAAAATAATCCAATTCTTCCTGCTTGGAAGAAAACAGGTATTGACTTAGAGTTCGACTGGCAGGAAGACTGAGATTTTCCCATCTACCTAGCTACAGAATAGGTAGGAGCAGATACAGAAGTTATAGGACATATAACTCTGTCTGACCACGTGATTATGTTCAGCAAAATACAGCAAAATCATTCTCCCTCTGACCAAATAACATCCACAGTCTTGTTCCTTGAAAACAGACTATATGTGCTAACAGGGAACCGGTAAATTCTGAATGTCAATTACAGCGAGACTAACAACTTTATTTTGTGTGATCTCAACTATCTGCACAGCCTGTGGCAAACACAATAGTTACTGTTACCTCACTGGCTAGAAGTACTGTACTGAGCAACTGCCAACAGTGTATAGGACTGTGACCAAATCAATAAATAAGGTAAATTGGCTTTCCATAATCCAATCAGTTTTCCATACATATCAACTTTCAGTCATCTCAATACCCAGGCAGGCTTTTCATTTTTGTGATTAAACCTCTGTGACAAAAGATTATTTTCCAAGTTAATTTGTGATGTAAGTCACAGTGCATTTGTTAGATGCTAGCAACAACTAAAGCAGCAACATTAAAAGCAAATTCTCACTACTGATGAAAGCTTCTTAATGATTTCAATTCTCCTGTCAGTACAAGTGAATCTCTCATGCTGGTCACGATTTTTTTTTTTTTTTTTTCTTTTTTGATATTACACTGTGTGCCCAATGACCACTCAAGTAACATACAGAAAATTGAGAAAAATTCTTGGAATTTCACAGAAATCAAATAAGTCATACAGCCCACGGCAAGATCCATGGTTCTTATTGCAGTCAGAAGTCAGTATGTTTTCTTCATCCCACCATTTCTTTTAAAGAAAAGGAGCTGATATTTTGTATTGTTTCACCTATGAGGTAGATAGCGCTTTCATATAAATAGCTTACATCAGAAATAAGTCAGCACTAAGCCCGCAATGAGTGCTGCATCATTGCCTGTATGCTCAAGTCAATAATTAAATCATGAACACAAAGTAATTCCTCATTTCAAAAGACAAATAGTAAGCGTTTGTAAGCAGAGTGTTGGTCAGGCACAGACTGGTGCCTTCTTTTGACAGAGGTCAACGGAATTCTGGCTTCAGTCTCCAGACACCTTCACCATTTGGGCTCCTATGAAAGGTGCAAAGGTTTCGGAGAAGTTCTCTAAAGACACAAGACTGTGCTGCAGGCAGTTTGGACTCAAATTCCTGCAGTATTTCCTGAGTACTAGCCTCACCATCCACACGGGCCTGGAATGCTATGAAGTTCCGCACATCCACCAGCAATTCATCGTATTCTGTTGAACCTGGGGCTGGAGCAGGTGCTTGGTGAAGATTCTCATCTCCCTCATTCCCTGTCCTTTGTGGTAAAATTAGGTGGTTTCTTGCCCTCATCTTAGCTAATAAGGATGAAGAATCTAGTACACTAGATGATTCTCCAGTTTCCGATTTTCCATCGAAGTGCCCATTGGAACTACTCTTCTTCACATTTTCTCTCTTCATTGTATCTGCATCCTACAAACAAACATACAGACTATGTATTTTGAGATCGACAGAATCTGTTTAGCAAAATCTGCTTGCCATTTAGACTTAAACACCACACGTGAACACAAAGGAGCTAAACATTTATCATACACAGTGAAGAGGTAGTATGCTCTGGTTTCAACTTGAATATATACTTTAGAACTTAGGATGTGGAAGAAAAGCATTGCTGGTCTTGAGACAGACAAGCAGAGCATTTTGCAGTTTGCTGTGTCTGATTAGACAAGATGCCATATCAAAACACAAAACATCGAATTCTTGAGTTCCATAATAATCATCATAATAATTCTAGAAGTCTGCACAATCATATGAAGAGTAAGTACAAGAGTATAAATAAGTATAAATCAGATTTGTTGCATAGGTCAGAACATCTCACTATGTTCACTATATATATCAGTTATTAAAAGATAAGTACTAGCTTATGTCTCTTACCTTGCACTTCCTCCCAGGTGATGCACAAGTGGAATTTGAAGAAAGCAGCATAGGGTTTCTTTTTTGACCAAACCGACTCCTAAACATGCAAAAGAATTAATTCCATAAAACATCCCTCTCAAAATTATTAGGATTATTAGTGGTCAAAGCCACTGATTGAGTTTGCATTTGAAGGTTCTCAAGAGTGCTCTGCCAACCTCTCGCCCCCCTTTTCGTGAAACAGTAATTTCTTTTATACTTCAGAATGGACTACTTTCTAGCCTTAAAATATGTCATTTGGTCTTAAGTATAAAAAAAAAAATGACACTCCATGTTGACACATGTTACTACAAACACCAGGTGCAAAAAAGATAAATCCAGATCATTCTACGAGGGCTGCTTCATCAGTAATGCTTCCTATTTTATCACGTTGACCCATGATGTCAGAGGCGGATGTTGGTGGGACAGCAGTAGAGGCTGAACCTTCCCACCAATATCCCATTCCATTTTGTTGCTGTGTGATAGATGGCAGCAGAGGGGCACTCTGACACAATGGTGTCTGACATGGAAGTGCAGATGAAGCAAAGGTGTGGAATTGAATTCCTCCATGTGGAATAAACGGCACCCACTGACATACATCGACACTTGCTGAACGTGGATGGAGACCAAACAGTGGATGTGAGCACAGTGAGGGGTGGGTGGTGCATTTCAGCAGTGGCAACAGCGACATGAAAGACAAGCTATGTTCAAGATGGCCATACAGAGTTTTACAAGTGTGGCATGCAGGCTTTTGTTCATTGCTGGCAAAAACGTAGAGCTAATGGTGGTGACTGTGTTGAAAAAGTGTTTTGTAGCTGAGAATTTCCTCTATCAAACAGTGTTATTGTGCTCTTTGTATCTGTTGCAGTTTCCATGGAAATCAATAGGAGGCATTACTTTTGGAGTGACCTATGTAAGGAACTTTTTTATTTTTGGATCATCAGCATGAGAAGTGAACTTACTTTACTCCTGATGGTGCACCTGAAAGACCACTCATGCCTGTCCAGGTTGGCACACCAGAAGCAGCTCCTAAACATCGCTGTCGAGAGATCTTCAAGGCTTTAAGAGCATCCTGGGCCACTCTGTTTGCTTCTGCTTCTACCAGCACATAGTCTGCACTGGAAGCTTCCATAATGGCATCATGCTTCATTACACTGTGTACGCCTAACAAACAGAGAACGAGAGAAGTTGAAGGAGGACACCTGTTAATTCACACGTTAAGTGAATGCCACAATCATTTTTTTTTCATTTTCAGATCGATTGTATTCAGCACTTCTGTACAGTCATTTCTAGTAAGAGATTCCCCTTCTATAAGTTGAGCAATCAATTTGACAGTAAACCACTTCTGATGTGCAGATGAGGTCATTATTCACAAAAGACTTAGCAATTATGTGGGTAAATTGATCATTCCTATTGTTATGGACAGGACAGACAGAAGTGGAGCTCTTGCCTAAGTGGAGGTAGGTTACATATTTATTTCCAGAAGAATCACTGAACTATGTCTATATCCAAAGAGTTTCTGGAAGGCTGGATGTTTCTGGAAGGTACATTCCTACCTGAGCAGCTTCAACAATGCACATTTTAACATGTCCCGACAGTAATAGATGAGAATACATAAACCGCTCCTTCCCCCATTTGCAGAAGCTTTGTATACATCTGTTTAAATAGTCTGTCACGGTTGAACAAATCAAATAACAACAGTTACCTGTTTTTTTGAAGAGTTTCTCCAAGACATAATCATCATTCTTCTTTGGGTCTTCCTCCTTCTCTTCACTGTCCTCCTTTCTGTAGCGCTTTTGTTTCACTAGGTGAGGAATACGCTCCCCTTCAAACTTGGCATCTTTGTGATGTTTCTTCTTAGACTTCTCTTTGTGGCTCTCATGTGATGGCATATCCATCCTGTGCTTCGTTTTTGAGCTACATTTATAATGATTATTATCTAATTGCGCATCTTCAGTTTTTTCAACCTGCTTTTCCTGAGAGCCGGCCACACTGCGTGGAAGGCTAAAATCTCCATTGACATTTACATTAACTGCTGCATGTACTTCCTCAGTCACCACAGTGTTCTCTGAAGTCCCTGCATTACCTGGCAATGGTTGTGACAAAGATTTGTCAGATCTTTCCAAGCTTTCCGGCCTGCTTTTATTCACTGAATTTGTATTAGTAGCAGTTTGTGCGTTATCTTTTGCATAGCTATTTTGTTCAAAGGTTTCCAAATTTCCTTTGGTTTCCTCACTCGTCTCTATTGCTTTAGAAGAAGAATTTGCCATGTGGCTGGTTAAGTGGGAACTGGATGACCTGCTGTACTTTGGTGAGCTGCTTTTTGTTAGATGGAGATCGCCTTTCGAAGCATCATCATCAGGTGGCTTTTCAAATTTCCGTTTCAATTGGTGTTTGGGGACTTGAACATCTGAACCAGTACCTTAGAGATGAATAAAATTAGTATCAACTTATCAAACACTCAAGCACTGTTTTCTATTAGAAAGATTAGAAAAAAAGCATACCTGCAAAAATTGCACTTGTCTCTGTCCCCTGAGAAACATCTGGGCTGCTCAGAGTAAAAAGCTCATAAAGATCATTGGATTTGAAAAAGCGCCTCTGCTTAGGGTCTTTCAGCACTCTGTTTGTTAAAAACTGTTTGAAGATTTGTCTAAAAGAAGAAAAAAGTAATTTATGCAGGAAACAACGTCTAGCTATGTTTAAGTACTGACTATACTACTTAAACAGAAAACTGTATAAGCACAAATGTTACCCTGCAGAATGATTAAGCAGTGGGAAGATGATGATAGTTTCCAAAAGACAATCTTGAGTTAGTAAGTTTCAAACAACCAACTAAATTGTTAAACACAGGGATTTACTGTCTTGCAACAATCCCATAACACAACAGGTAACCACCATCTTGAAATGTCCTATGAGGCATCTGTTAACTAAGCAATAAATAACTTCAAAGCTAGAGTTTTTTTTTGGCCATTAAAATTGAGAAGCTCACATATATAACTATCAGAAAGTTGTTTCAATGAAAAACAAGATCTTGTTAAAATGTCATTTCTAATAGTTCAGTTAGTTGAAGGAATCAAAGGCAGCACAGTAGCTCGTAGTCTAGTGGTGAGGACTGGATGACAGCCAGTGAAAAGAGAAAACAATTGGGTTTAAGAGAAAGAGGAAAAAACAGTCCATCTATAGAGGACTCAACAGAACAAATTTTGGGAGGGAACTAAGCTGCAGAAAGTCTGCTAGTATTAGATCTACTTTTATGTCATGTTTGTAGTACTCAATTTTTGATTGTCATACACATTATTTCCCTGTACAAAAAAATACATCCCCAAATAGAGATGGGAATCAGTTCTCAAGTATTATCATCATCATTTTGGCTTTGCTGGCATTAAACAGGGAAAGTATTTTTAAATCTAATTTGCAAAAACTACATTCAAGCCTCAGTGCTGGGTACTGTAGTGCACCCATCAGAAGACTATTGGAGGTTTTAAGAATTAACTGAGCTTCATAGCTTTCTGCAAGGGTGATCACGTATTTGTAGGCAGGAAAACATAAGCAAATTGTCTTTTTCTCCTTGCTTTAAAGCATGAAGTCCACTGCACTGTTCTGGCAATAAAATGGATTTCTGATGGCTGTCCTGACCCTTAGAGCCCACTTCCTTGATGTGGTCAGTGTTGTTCAAACACATGCATGCCAGAGGGATGCAAGCCAACCAACTGCAGATGCTTTGCGTCAATGTGGTAAAGCAGAGAAAAAAAAATGTACTCAGTAAGTGCTGGTATTTCATTATTTAGAGCTTTCCATTCATCTGCATTTTCAAAGAGGATATTCCTGTTCTAAATAGCAATGCATAGCAAGAGGATTCCCATGTATGTTGTTCATTTGGAATTCACGTGAGTGAAGCTAACTACTGAGAAATCTGAATGGGAGAGCAAACAAAAAGATCTCATTGATTCAGAAATGCAAGTACTTTAAGGCTTAGCTACATTTTGGAATAAATAGCATGAAAATGACTGGCAGTTCTTGGGATTTAATTCTTGCATTTTGGAACAATTTGGGAATAAAATCAAATTAGGCTTGAAGAATAGCAAATATATGTACACACTGCATATATCTTTACATATTCTAAGGATAAAAAAAACTTGTTGGTTTCAAATTGCACCTCAGACTTGTCAAGTTTCATTTTCTGAATAAGCACCTCATTTTCTGTTCTAAGGCCTATACTCCCAGAGAATTCTGTGTGTGCTGGACACAGCTGCTAAAACAAATTGAAATATGTTTAGCATGTAGCAGCTTGGAGCTAGAGAGGCAGTATCACAGCTCTGCAGCTGGGTGTGTAATCTTGAAGGCCCATTTCTCAGCAGACATTTTTAAAGTTTCCCGTGACATGCCCATCATGACCAAGGTTGGGAGTTATGTTCCAGCCTTGTTCCAACCATAGTTCCATATAAGCACACACACGTGTGTCACTGTTACATAACCTCAGACTTGCTGCAAACATTTTCTTGAGCATAGGGCTGTATCCAAGGAATCGTTTTGACTGACCTGTGGTATATCTTCTCTTCAATAGTACCCGCAGTGAGAAGCCTGTACACAGTCACCTGCTTCTTTTGGCCTATTCTCCAAGCACGTTCCCGAGCCTGAAACATAGGATTGGTTACCAGACATTAGCTCCCAGTCAAAGACATGTCTAGGAGGCTGTCGATACCACCATGTCAAACCTAGTTTGGACATTTAACAAACTGTTCAGGTAGTTATATAGCTGTAATATTTCTACAGTATTAGGACAACTAACTCAGAAAGAGGGGAAAACATTAAGTTCATGTATGTATTAAGACAAGAATCAAGTTGAACCGAGAAATCTATGCAAAATCTCAAAGAATAAATTAGTATCTAAAAATCAGAACTCATACCTGGGAAAAATACTTTATATAGACTTGTTTCAAAAGAGATCTATTTCAGAAGTAATCTTTAATATAAAATCTTTCTTTGAATTTTTCTCCCTTTTCTAAACTGAAAAATTTCCTAAAATCATCTTGAACTAATCACTAAAACAGACAACTCTAAGTCAGACTGCATACTTGCAGATCTCAGAGCTCTTCAGGATTTCCATCAGAAATCATTTATTTCTCTCAGACATGTAAGCCCCAAATATTGTTAAGGGATAGATAACCCAAACTCTCATAACGTCATCAGATAAAGAACAATTCCTTTAAGGTGTTAGCTTAAAAGCAGCTTCTCCTAAGGACATAGCTACATATCACTCGTGACAGAGCCAATTTAAGCAAAATTTTTTCTCTTTTTTTTACCCTGTATTGCCACCATGAACAGTCATCCTGTTCAACGGCTGAACAGCTGCACTCTGCCTTAAGAAACATCTAGTCTGTTTATTTATTTGGAAAAAAAAAAGCCAAACAAACAGGCCATTTCAACTGTTTGTTTTGCTACACTCTGATTATATGAATCAACAATATTGAAGAGTGGTAAGATGTAACAACATAAAGGGGATGTGGTGGGAACCACTTATATTGGCTTTTCCACAAAAGCAATCATCATGTGGAACTGTCCCCTAATTGACCACTGCCGGCAACAGCAACTTAGGGAAGAGCAACATAGTGCCTTAACAGTGCTTAAGGAAGATGCCGTTCTATCTCCTCTTGTATTTCAGCTTAGCTGTTAAATAGAATGCAATGAACCAAACTCACCTGTGTATCTGTACTTGGATTCCAGTCAGGATCATAAATAATAACCCGGTCAGCACCAGTCAAGTTAACTCCAATACCACCAACACGAGTTGTCAGAAGAAAAATAAATATGGATTTGTCCTATAACAGAAGGTAGGACTTACTAAAGGAAGTATAACCAAAGCACAAGATCATTTTGTTATTTCCTGGATTATTTTATTATTATTTGCAAAGATCTAAAAAGAGCCAAGAGGAGGAATAAGTTTCCTTGTCTACCTATCTCTTTTGACAAGCAAAAATAGTTTGATCTAAATTTCATTTACTGTTGCCAATAATTCAAACGAAGCCCAGGCACCATACTAACTAATAAGTGTTAGCGTACAGGATGCAACATCTCACCTCATTATATCTTGTTATAAGGGGTTGCCTGGATGCTATTGTTGTGGTGCCATCCATCCTGAGGTAGGAGTAGTTTCTGTCTCTCACAAAGACTTCAAGGATCTGCAGCATCTGTTGTGAGAGAAAAAAATTAATGAAATTAGGATGTGAAAACTAAGCAACTGTCTGACTAAGTCGTGAGAATTTCTGGTACTAACTGCAATGCCAAGCAAACAAACAAGAAAGAAAACCAACAACTTGTGAATCTTAAGCTAGCAGAAAATTCATCAACTTATGTAATTAGAGTAAACTATAGAGTAGTTATTACACTGCTGAATGCAAGACTGGATTGATTGTACTTGGTGTGGGAAATCATCAGCTGTTATCAATTTAACCAGATGAGTGGTTCAGCATTCCAGGGAATCCACAAGCAAGACAAAAATCATGAATATATAGAGAAGATGATTGAAGGTCACTGGGTGTGCTACTGGCCCAAAGCACACTAGTCTCAGGATTAGATGTTAACTGACTAACTGACTACCAGTTCTATCCCGAAATTACGCAGAAGGGACAATAAATACATCACCACTGCTTCAGCCTGGTGTTATTCGGTTACAGCTGACACAAGCTTTAACACAATATATTCATTTTAGGCAACTCTTGCCACAACACTATTGTTCCAGTAAAGCTTGTGAGCTATTAAACTGTTTTTCAGTTATTCCAAAGACATTTCAGTATTTTATTCAACAACATATTAATTTTATGAGAAGGACATCAAAAATAATTTTGTTTTTAATTACAAGTCCTGTCAGGACAAACACACTTTTCAGTTTTATTAACAAGTAGAACTAAAAACAATGAGCTCACCTGTCTTGACTGAGTGAAAAACAACACTCTGTGACCTTGCTTGTGCCATATTTTCAGCAAGGACTCCACCACTATCATTTTTCCAGAACGTTTCCAATATCCAAACTGATCCGCTTCCTCCATGTCAGCATCCAGTACACTCTTCAAAATCTTGGGACCACCAGAGAAGAGGTCAGGGTGGTTGCAAATCTTTCTCAAAGCTACTAGTCCTGAGAAAACCTAAAGAATACAGGAGAAAATGTATTTTTATTTCTTGACATACATCTACATGGGTTGTGAACAAGAAGTAATAAAGGATTAGATTAATCATCATCAAGACGGGTGTTTTTAAGAGTGGTTTGCTCTTTAGAAGAACCAATGGATGCCAATACTTGTTTCATGTAACGTTTTGGGAAAAATCAGTATGGGAGGTCAGTGAAAATGTATTACTGTGAGCCTGTTCTGAAGACAAAGTTAAATGAATTCTGCAACAATTTCTACATTAGCAGAAGCAGTCCCTAGCTGTTGCTCATGGTCAAGCTTTATCTATTCAAAAGAAAAAAAAAACCATCAAGTTTGTTCAATTAAATTATTGTGTCCATCCTACCTTCCCTCTGCCTCCATATGTTAGCAGATAGTTTAAGACAGACCTTCAGGATAGCAGGTATACCACCAGAACACATGGCAACAAAGAACAGACAAGTCAACATATTTAAATAAACACACAGTGCTGAAAGTGACTACTTTTTGTATCACGTTGAAGAGTTCTGTTCAGTTATTCATTCAATTCATCTGATATAATGGGTGCTCATAAAAACCAAACCAGTTTGAAAGAAGCTAATCCCTCAATCTTCCATCACTAAAAATTGGATGAACCAGCACATTACTTATGGTCTATTTGTACAACCAAAGGTTTTAACTTTTTCTTACTTTTATCTGGTCATACCATTACAAAGGGACCACTAATTCTACATATTCCATGGAGCAGCTCTGAGGAAGAAAAAAAAAAAAAAGGCAGACATCCACGAAAGCAGAACTGAGATGAGCATGTTTCCCTTTCTGCTTAGAATTCAGCTAGAAGAACGTAAAGGTCAATCTGTGACTTTATCCATCAAACTCTACTTGTCACCAATCTTAATGCCAACCTGCATGTCTCCATTGAGAATCTGGTAGACTTCTTTAGAGTCGATGAAATTTTGATAGACTTGACGCTGCTCATCTGTCAAACGACAAAAGAGGACCTACCAAAACAAAAGAAACAAACACCTCAAGCCCAACTTGTAACACCAGACTGAGCAAATTTTCAAGTTTTACAACATGGAATATGCTACAATGAAGCTTCACAGACATGTCAGACATACTGAAATACTGAATTAAGATACTGTATAAAGATCACTAGAAATTAAGATTTGTTAGAATTTTTAGAGAATGAACATAAACATTGAGATGGGTTTCATCATCTTTTCTGTGCCCTTTCACAGTTACTACTTTTTCTTCATGAATTGCTTTAGTTTCGGAAGTGCTGCCATCTTCCAGCAGTACTGAGCAGTGTTTGCATTCCCTCAAAGCTACTTACATAAGAAACACTTTCCACCATTTGTCCTCCATGCGTCCACCATGTCCCTCACAACTTGCAAATTCCTAGTACCTCACATGTAACCTGTATTGTCATTATATGCTCACACTCGAAGGCTAATCATTTTTCAGATGGTCTGATGGGCTAAAGATGGAACAAAACCACTTCCTCACAACCTGAAAGGCACCCAACATTATGATGCAAATCACAGTACCCTGTGACTGACAACAATAAAAATAAAATTTGTTTCATCTGCTTATGACTGTATTCTTTAGAGTAAGTAACTCGGGTTCTTTAACATATAAAGAAATTCAAAACTTGATTAAAAAAGGTTGTTGGACTGCACAGCAGAAACTGAATATGGCCTACTAATTTCTTGTGTCTTACAAAGAATCATTAGCATGTCTGCTTCTCTTCTAGAGGGAGAAGACAGATAGGAAAAAAATTAGGAAGGGACAAGAAAGCCTGAAGCACCAAAATCTGAAAGGCAGAAGAATCTAATAATCACAAGTAAGTAACTGTAGGAATTTGAGTCATTTAAACAATCCTTTCTTCTCAGCTTTGAGTTAAAACATTTCCTAAAAACATCCCACCTCTTTGTAGAGCAAATAGTAAGTTTTAGAGCAGAAGTACAGCACTTTGGAAATTTATTAGGATTTACAGGCCCAGCTAACTTGGAAAATGAACAACTGCCATTATGTACTTCTCTAACCTTGCTACCCAAGTTAACCTTTTTACAGCAGGAAGCTACATAGAAGCGTCCAAGAGATGCATCATTCTGAACAACCCTCACTTTTATGCACTTGTGATCTAGGAGGACTGTATTAAACAACCCTGACTGCACTTCAAATAGTCTTTTTTTAGATAAGAGTGTACCCATATAGACTCTGTAAGACTAAAACCACTTAATGCTCAGAAAACGGGGGAAAAGAACAAGCAGCTTAAAAGCTCTCTATTTCACCCATAGTTAAATTAGCATTTCATCTGCTATTTAGCACAGAAAGACTGAATTTTGGGGAGGAAGAGGGCATAGATCTAACAGGAACATTAGGCAAACCTGTTCATTTTTATCTGGAAGTGAAAGGCTCATTTTAACATCAGCCTTCATCCTTCGCAGCAAGTAGGGGTTTATGGTGTCCCGTAGCACACATGCACATTTGTATGCAGTTTTTACCTGAAAAATGAAGAAGTCAAAAATCGTATTTTGGTTCTTGATATTAACTTTAGCAATAAGTAAAATTCAGTAATTGGTAATAGGAAAATCCTCTTTAAATGAAATGGTTTATGATTTATGCGGACCTGCAGTTACTTACTCAAGACAACATAAATTACAATAAAATTCATGTTAGCAACAACAGCACTGCATGAACAACTTTTCCTCAGATACCACTGATCTATCTTTACTAATTTAGTGGAATTTCAGAGATCAGAAATGAGCTTTCTTTTAAAAAACAATTTGAGTATAAACTTGCACAGAACCAAAATCCACATGAACGACTGCTAACATATGCTGAAGATCAAAAAAAA